>PVJL010009075.1:0-60382 GCA_004026885.1 Lyroderma lyra | reverse complement strand
TTTTTTTTTTTTTTTTTTTTTTTTTTTTTTTTTTTTTTTTTTTTTTTTTTTTTTTTTTTTAGTGCCAAATAGTATTTCATTGTCTGGATGTACCATAGTTCAGTTAGCCATCTAACAAAGTTAGCAATGAAGGACATCTGGTTGCTACCAAGCTTTGGCAATTATAAACAAAGCTTTGGTAAACATCTGTGTGCAGGTTAGAATATGTTTAGCTTTATAAAACAAAACAAAACAAAACAAAACAGCAAATTGTCTTCCAAAGTGGCTGTACCATTTTGCAGTCCCACCAGCAATGGGTGAGAGTATCCATTGCTCCACGACCTTGACAGAGGAAGGTGTGTAGTGGTATCTCATCGTTTTCATTTGCAGTTCCCTAATGACATATGATGTGGAGCAGCTTTTCATATGCTATTTGTCATCTTTATATCTTCTCTTGTGAGGTATCCATTCAGGTATTTTGTCCATTTTTTTATCAAGTTATTCATTTTCTTATTGCTGAGTTTTAAGAGTTCTTCATATATTCTGGATAACAGTCCTTTACAGGTGCCCTTTGTAAATATTTTCTTCCAGTCTGTAGTCTTCCTTCTCATTTGCTTGTCACTGTCTTTCACAGAGCTGTTCTCATTTTTAATAGACCCATTCAAGTAAAATTCTACAGTTAAATTGCTTTAGCAGAAATCCCACATATCTAGAAATTTCTTTCTAATCTATGGAGAAATAGGCTTTGTTTGTATTTCCTTGACTTAGAAATTAATAGAAATAGAAGTTAGAAAAGTCATCTATGGTCAAATTTGAGTTATAACTTACAATGTGTGCTTCAAATATCCATCGAGGAGCTGCCTTGGGTTGGCAGAATTAAACTCAATTTTTAAACCTACTTTTGTTACATCTGAAGTCATGGACCAAGAGATTTCAACTAAGGTTTCACAGACCTACAAGAGATGCAATCTATTTCTCGCCGAGTATACATACTGGATGGCAAAGCCTGTCCATTGGAATGTGAACTAAGAAGATAGTGAGATGTTTTGTGAGTGAAAAAAAAATTTCCTGGCAGGATTAGCTGGAACCTAAGAAAGGTCTCCTGTTTCCTGGAAGATGAGCGTATGTTGTCTCATGAGTAGTTGAGAAAAAGTGGTCAGTGAAGTAAGTAGGTCTAATAACAGAACGCCGTAGTACTGGAGGGGGGCCAAGTGCGTGGTGTGACAAGTATGGGTCATTTTTATAGATGTGGATCCTTTTATAGATGCTGAGAGATCATGCTGGGGGTTGTGTTATAGTTACTGTTGACTTGTTTAGTGATGCTTCAAGTCTATGAATTGCTTCTAGTGAGTTCTCCCCAAATGCTGGAATTTGGAAGCGCTCCAGGAATTCTCAGGGGCTGTAGAGCCAGTGCAGCTAGACCACAAAAATTGATGATCACGAGAACCTGTAAAATTTGCCACCTGGAAAGAAAGATTGCAGTATGCTTTTTCCCCTGGATGTGTGAAGGCAGATATCATGGAGCCAATTTAAATAAACAACAATTAGTCCTTATGGAACCTATGCTAATTGAAAATTAAATATCACGTTCTATTCTGGAGATTGGGGATAAATCTTGACAATGAAGAGCATGTTCTGGGGAATGATGAATACTAAAATTATGGCACGGGAGGAACAGCCCACCTGGCCATATTCACTCCAAGAAGAATTAGTGATGGTGGGAATGTGAAAACATGTAGCAAATCTCCAACTATCTGATGAGCTGTCACATATATATAAAGAGAGAAAATTGGTTCCAATAAAGGGGAAACCTAGGGCCCATGAGGGCAGACGCTGATATTGTTGAATGTAGCAGAAAATCTTTGAGCTATCTAATAACATTATGAGTCCTTTTTCACTTTATGGCAATACTAGAAAATGAAATAATTTTTAGAGCTCATTATGGGAAAGGGTAGTCCCATGTCTTCTGCTTGCCTGAGGACAGAGATGTGGAATATCTTGGCAAAATGACCCATTCACAGTTCAGTGATGGGGAAACTCTGTAAGAATAGGATCCGTGGTCTCCGAAAAGATTAATTCCCCATCACAGGAAATTTAAGCAGAGTTTGGAAACTACCCAGATAGAGTGTTGTAATGGCAATTAAACATTTAAACTTACACATTTTTATTATACAGTTTTATGAATTCTGAAAAATATGTGGACTCACATAACCACCACCACAACTCCACCATCCTCCCCAAATTATGTTGTACTTGCCCTTTGTAGTCAAATCCGCCCCCAACCCTCACCGCTGTTAACTTCTGATCTGTAGTCTATCCCTATAGTTCTGTCTGTTCCAGAATGTCATATAAATGGAATCCCACAGTATTCCAGCCTTTTGAATCAAATTTCTTTCACTAAGTATAGTGTATTTGAGATTCATTCATGTTGTTGATTCATCCATGATTTGTTCCTTTTTATTGCTGAGTAATGTTCCATTACATAGATCGACCTCAGTGTCCACCCACTGACCAATTAAAAATATTGGAGGGACTTCTGGTTCCATCTTGACATATAAGGAGCTTGGAAGTCATCACTCCATTCTAACAATAAGTAAAAAACTGAACACACTGAAAATCAACTTTTCTTGGATCTGTCAGAGAATTGAGATCACAGGACAACTGCTGCCCCCAAAACTGGAGAAACAGGCGGGTGGATACACAGAATCACAATTTCCTGGAGCAGAAACCAGGAGTACAAAAAATTATAAGGCATATTAATAGACAAAGCAGGGGGCTCCCTGATAGTCTTGTGGCTAGGCTTTGGCGCTCTCACTGCCCATGGCCTGGGTTTGATCCCCGCTCAGGGAACCAACTGAAAAAAAATGAGAAAGAGAGAGAGAGAGACAGAGACAGAGACAGAAACAGAGACAGAGAGAGAGAGAGAGACAGAGAGAGAGACAGACAGACAGAGAGAGAGAGAGAGAGAGAGAGAGAGAGAGAGGAGGTGAGCTTGAAAAGAGAGCCAGACTTAGATATGCCATGGATGTTGAAATTATCAGTCCAGGAATTTAAAACAACTATAGGTAATATGCTAAGAGCTTTAATGGAAAAAGCAGACAATATGCAGGTAGATAATATAAACCGGGAGATGGAAATTCTAAGAAAACATTAAGGTGACCAAAAAAAAAAAAAAAAAACCATGAACTACATGATTCCACTCATATGTGGAACATAAAAATTGAAAACAACAAAGAAACAAACTTAGGGACACAGGCAATAATTTAGTAGTTACCCGAGGGTAAGGGGGAGGGGGAGGAGAGGGGGTGGGGACTCAAGCGTGTGATGGGAAGCGTAGTGGCTCTGGGTGCTGAACACGTAATGGTACACATGGAGGATACGCTGCAAAATTGTGCACCTGGAACCTATTTCAACCAATCCATGTCACCCCAATAAATCTAACAATAAAAACACACATAATGTGCTATATAGGGGATGCATTATAAATAGTGAACACTTGAAACTGATCTGATTTTTCTACCAAGTATCCCCCCCATACATATATTTAATGAAAATTAGAAAAGAAAATTTCAAGACACCTAAAAAAATTAAGACAAAATACTAAAAATCAAAGATACTAGAATAGAAACAAAGAATTCCTTTATTGAATTCATGAGGAAAGAATCAGTGAGCATGAGGAAATGTCAATAGAAATTTTTAAAACTGAGAAGCAAAGAGAAAAAAACAGGACAAAATTGGAACAGAACAACCAAGACCCGTGGGACAACTACAAGGGATGTAACAGGCATAACGTGAACAGAAGAAATATTGGAAGCAACAATGTCTGAGAATTTGCCAAAATTAAAGTCAAATACCAAACCACAGACCTAGGAAGCTCAGAGAACACCAAGTAGGATAAATTTGAGTTAAGGGGAATAAAAATGCTACCAACACTTGTGTACAGGTTTCTGTGTGAGCATAGCACTTCATTTCTTGAAGTAAATACCTCAGAGTGGAATTTCTGTGTCATAAGCTCATCCAATGAATTTCTTTTTATTTCAGAAACTGTATGTTTAGTCTAACATTTTCCCCTTTTTATAGTTTCTATTTTTCTGCTACGAATATTTGTATTTCCAGTCATTTTAAGAGTGCCCATCTTTACTTCATGGAGCATGGCTATAATGGTCACTTTAAAACTGTTATGATTCTAAAACCTGAATAATCTTGGGTTTGGCTTCTGTTGATGGTTTTCTGCTATGAGAACTGAGCAAATGTCTCTTCTCTCTCTCTCTCTCTCTCTCTCTCTCTCTCTCTCTCTCTTTGCTTTTCTCGTAATTCAAGTAATTTTAAATTGTATTCTGGAATTTCAAATATTATGTTGTGGGACTTTGGGTTCTATTAAAATCCTCTGGAGAACATGAAGTTTTATTTGTCTGTGTGTTTTTCTTAGCAGGCCTTGTATCTGATTAGGCACATCCCTCAGGTTGTGCCTTGCCTTCTGAGAGGTAGTGCCACTGTCATTTCAGCTTTCAAAGCTTCTGCTGTGCTGTGTGTGGCTGCCCAACACACGCAGATGAGCAGGTGTTCATCTGTTACCTGGGTAGTGATTTCTATCATGATTTAGTTCTCACAGGCTTTTCTATTATTCTTCAGGTCTGTTTTGCACATGAATAACTCAGGGGTGAGTCTGAGACTGGTAGTAGTTCACATACAGAATTAAAGGATTTCCGTCTGCACCTTTCTCATCCTTAGAGTTACCTAGACACTTCTGGCTCCCAAGAGTCCTTTCTCTCAGCCCTCTGGCTAAAAGCCATAGTTTCTCCCAGAATTTTAGCCCCTTTTCTCACAACTGAGCACATAGGGTGCCTTCAGGGCCACTCAGAGAGAAGAAAGAGAGGAAAAATGAATAGAAATTCCTCCTACACTCTTCAGAACCACTGAGACTCCTTTTCTCAGTTCCTGAACACGGATAGATTGTCTGAGTTTTAGGTGCCCATTGCTGCTGCCGCAGTGGGACTAACGCTTCGGGACAAGGGATGGCATGGAGGCCTGGGGAAAAATTAGTAACCTTAAAGGGATTTTCTCCATACTCTTCAGCCCCAGGGGCCCATTTTCTTGATTCTCTAGTTGGCTGGAAAAGGGGGTTTCTTTCAGATACTTTGCTGTCTAAACCTGTAGCACAGTTGCAGGATTTAGTCCACCCTCAGATCACAGCCAAGAGCTAAAGAGAAAAAAAACACCACCACCAAATTGGCTCATTGCCATACCAGTTGGTCAAGTTTTGATTTCCCTTCTCAATCTATTTGCTCTTGTTTACCGTTCAGAGTTCTCAAATAGTTGCTTTTGTATTTTGTCTGGAGGTTTTAGTTCTAGTTGATGGGAAAGATGGGCTGGAATAGGCTTGCTCTGTCTGCTTAGCATTAGAAGTTTTGTAATGACAATTTAAATACTGGATGATGATTCTTCAAGATCAATATTCTCAAACCTAGCAATAAATTTGAATTAACTGGGAAACAAACAAACCAAAAATACAGATTCCAGGGTCATCTCTGAGGAGGGGAACCCAAGAAGCTGTAGAGGACGCTTCTAGGTTTGTGACACAGCCAACCTCGCACTGGTTTGGGGGGTCCAAAGTTAGGGTCCAAACTGGAAGTTTGGAAACTCCTGAATGAGATGATCCTTCCTGAGCCTGAGATCCTCAGGCTCTATATCAAGTTTGTCCAACCTGTGGCCCAGGATTGCTTTGTAAACTTGTAAACTTTCCTAAAACATTACAAAAATTATGCATGGATTTTTTTCTTTTTCTTTTTTTTTTTTTAGCTTATCAGCTATCATTACTGTTAGTATAGTTTTTGTGTGGCTCAAGACAACTCTTCTTCCAATGTGGTCTAAGGAAGCCAAAAAGTTGGACACCCCTTCTCTATATTATTCATAATATTCATAAAGCTGCTTATTAAGTGAGGTGCCAATCTATTCATTTTCCTCAAATTTATAATTGAAGCACTAGATCACATAAGCCATCTCAAATAAAGTCACAGAGCAGACACTATATATATAGAACTGTGGTAGGCAAGGTTGAGATATTAAAACCAACAGGAAACCAAATGGACTCCTAACCTGCAAGACTAGGTTTGTGGAAATTACAACCTCCTGCAATAATAGCAGCAGTGGGTTCTAAATCTGTGGTATTAGCCAGGAGGAATACCATGTATGATCAAGTCTGAAGGTTCGTGGTTTCATTAGGAGCCTCGTTTCTCCCAAGGAGTAGCCTTTCCCCATATATTTGACAAAATTCTTTGGGTTGAGTGTAGTTTCTGCTTATACGCTAGGAATCACTAGTGAGTTTTAAATTTACTTTTCATAAAACTTCATTCTAAGGGACCTCAGAAATCATTTCCTTGAGCTCACTCTTATACTGGTAGAAGAGGACACCAGCTCTGAGGGGGTAAGGGCCGTATGTGGGGGTTCGGGGCCGGAATGAGCAGCCAG
Organism: Lyroderma lyra; assembly: GCA_004026885.1. Taxonomy (NCBI): domain Eukaryota; kingdom Metazoa; phylum Chordata; class Mammalia; order Chiroptera; family Megadermatidae; genus Lyroderma; species Lyroderma lyra. The sequence continues at coordinate 53,935 of PVJL010009075.1, read as the reverse complement.
ACTTTGGCTCCTTAGGCCATGCATTTTCAATCTGCCTGAGCTGGGCCAGGTGGGATCTTGGATGTAGAGTCTCCTGGCGTTGTAACTGAGCTGGGTCTGATAGCCGTAGTGGGCAGTGGCTGAGCTCCATGCAATGCATTTGTGAAAGGTACTTGGACCTAAAAATGTTTCAGCTCCTGGATTTGCAGCTATGAAAATACTGGCAACCAAAATGACCCACAGCTTGCTTACGAAGTGCCGACTTGCTGGCACATCCTATTCTCTGGGTGCTGGGAAGTAGGCAGCCTGTGGCCACCTCTGGAACACCCCTCCACCCTATTTCCTCTCAGAAGGGCCACAGGGTATTGTATGGGCAGGGTTTGATCTGAGAAACAGACCCATGATGAGTTATGAATAAGGAATTTCTTAGGGGAATTAGACATTGCACAATTCTAGGAGTTGTTGGGGAAGTGAACCTTTAAAAGGGTGAGTTGGAGAAGCAAGCACTTCTCCTCCTGGCTAACTCAGAAGCACAATCATAACATGGAGGTGTGCATGTTTGTTTTTGCGAAGGGTTGCGCTGGCTGACATAACTTGACACGGTATAAATCACTATAGGTAGAGAGTTTGAAATCGAAGTAACTGTCACACCTTCAGAATGATGCTCCTGAGGCTCTCTTCTCATTTGTCATGAACCGCCTGACATCAGCCTAAACACGTGGAGGCTTTAGTGTGGCAGAGCTTGCGAGTGTGGTGGTCTGGAATCAGGATGGGCTTTGTCACCAGGCATGTCTACAAGTACATGCTGGCTTTGCACGCACTCTGTTTGACTGGGACACACTCCTTATGCTTTCTGAAATTAGGTTCCTCATTGGTAAAATGGGACCAATAGTAACCACCCCCTAACATGGTTGTGAAGTAGGTATAATAGTAGATGCTCAATAAAAATTATTCTTTTGATCTCTCAAGTCTTACCCTTTCCCCTAATATATCTAGGTCAAGTCCTATTTCTCAGAGTATTTTCATGTAAAAATGCTCTTATTGTGTGATTGTTGGGTTATGATAAAGAATACTGGTAGGTAATTTATTTTATTTTATTTTATTTTTTTAAATTAGTCTTTATTTATTTATTTTAAAGAGTTTTTTATTTTTTTTAATTTATTATTATTATTATTTTTTTGGTATGTGGGTAGCTCCCTGGCTGGGAATCGAACCCAGGCCACAGTGCTGACAGCGCCAGCACCGAAGCCTTAAGCCACTACACCATCAGGGAACTCCTGGTAGGTAATTTATATTCAGCATTCCTGGTACTCAATCATGGTCTCAGAGTCCCAGTATCAACAGGTTTGGATTTGTGTGGGTGGTGAGAAAGACTACTGATTAGCGAGAGAAATGCTGATATGAAGCCCATTGTTGTTGGTGATGGTTTTTCTTAAATTATTGGGGTGACATTGGTCAGTGCAAATGGCATGGGTTCCAGGTGTACAACTCCACAGCACATTGTCTGTGTACTGCATGATGTGCCCACCACCCAGAGTCAGTTCTCTTTCTATTTTACCCCAAAGGAGAGAAACAGAGCAGTCCCTAAGTAGTTAGAAATCTGTTGTCTTGGAATGGTTTATAAAAGCAACAGTGGTGACATCAGCTCCCCTGGAATCCTGCAATTTTCCCTGCTCAGAAGACAGAGTAATCATGAGAGTAGAGGGAAGAGGAAAGTTCAAGCTGATAGCAAAGGTTGGAGACAGAGAACCATAAAAACGAAACTTGAAAAGCGTAATATTCTGGAGCCCTTCATTTTTTTCTCATTTATTTTTATTTTTCAATTACATTTGAAATACAGTATTATATTGGTTTCAGGTGTACAGCATAGTGATGGGACATGTATGTAACTTACAAAATCTTTATTCTGATACATCTGGTTCCCATCTGATATCCTCTATACTTCCTACAATGTTACTGACTAGATGCCCTAGGATGCTCTTTTCATCCCTGTGACTATTTTATGACTATGAAGTTGTACTTGTTGATTTCTTCCCCTTTTCACCCATACATCCCACCCTCCTCTCATCACTCCAACAAATCTAGTACGCATGTGACGCCACCCCTAGTTATTGCAATATTATTGACTGCATTCCCATGTTATACCCTGTATCCCCATGACTATTACTTTGTAACCACCAAACTGAACTTCCCAATCTCTTCCCCTTATTTCACCACCTCCCCTGAAGCTTCCTTCCATCTGGCAACAAACCAAATGTTTTCTGTATCTATGAATCTGCTCCATTTCCACTTGTTCATTTTCTTCTTTGGATTTTATCTATAAGCAAAGTCAAGCTGCATCTGTCTTCCTCTATTTGACAGTCCACTCAGTGCAATACCCTTCGTGTCTTTTGACTGGAGACTTTAATCCATTTAAATTGAAGGTAATGACTGACATGTACCTATTGTCATTTTATTGTTGATAATTTTGCTCCCCCCCCCCCCCCCCATTTTAAAGCAGCCCTTCTAACATTCCTTGTCATACTGGTTTGGTGGTTATGAACTCCTTTAGCTTTTTCTTGTCTGAGAAGCTCTTTATTCGTCCTTCGATTTTGAATGACAGCCTTGCTGGGTCAAGTAACCTTGGTTGTAGGTCCTTGCTTTTCATCACATTGAATATTTTCTGCCACTCCCTTCTGGCCTGCAAAGTTTCTGTTGAGAAATCAGCTGACAGTCTTATGGGAGCTCCCTTATAAGTAACTAATTGCTTTTCTCTTGCTGCTTTTAGTATTGTCTTTTTGTCTTTGACGTTTGCCAATTAAATTACAATGCATCTTGGTGTGGGCCTATATGGATTTGCCTTGTTTGAGACTCTCTGTGCTTCCTGGCTTGTATGTCTGTTTCCTTTGCCAGGTTAGGGAAGTTTTCAGTCATTGTTTCTTAAAATAGGTTCTCAATTCCTTGTTTTCTCTCTTCTCCTGGTACTCCTATGATGCAAATATTTTTGTGCTTGATGTTGTCCCTTCAAAATCCTCTTTTTTTTTTTTTCTGTTTTGACTGGATGTTGTCTGCTACCTTGTCTTCCAATTTGCTGATTCGATCCTCTGCTTCATCTAGTCTGCTGGTAATTCCTTTTATTGCATTCTGAATTTCAGTTATTGTATTCTTCATTTCTGACTGGTCTTTTTTTTTTTTAATGGCTTCCATGTCCTTCTTTATGCTTGCTATCTCTCTGTTGAAGTTTTCACTAAGTTGCTTGAGTATCTTTAAAATTATCATTTTGAGCTCTGTATCTGATAGGTTGCTTGCCTCCATCTTGTTTAGTTCTTCTTCTGGAATTTTCTGCTGTTCCTTAATTTGAGATGTATTTTTTTTGTTTCCTTATTTTGAATACATATCTGTATTTGTTTCTATATATTAGGTAGATCTGCTACATCTCCCAGTATTTCTGGATAGCCATATGTAGTAGGTGCTGGGTGCTCCTATAGATTCTGGTTTGATACCAGTGCTGTGCCTGGAGCTACTCAGCAAAAGTCTCAGAGTACACCAATGCCAGTCACTGCCAGTCTGAGGTCTGCAGACTTAAATAGTTTCCCAAGGAAGGTTGCAATGCAGGCAGGGCTGGCTGTTCATTACAGAAAGTGCCTCTAGTGTTGGTGGCATTGGGTGAAGTGGGATCCCAGTAAGTCAGCAGTGTGGAGCGAGTAAAGCTCAACAGGCCAATCAGGTTCAGATTTGGCTGTGTGGGGGCGGGCCCAACACAGGAAAGATTGCAGCCACTAGCTGGCTACATGGGAGGAGGGCGTACTCAGGAAAAATGGCAACTGCTCTCCAGCCCTTGCTCCAAAGCCACACACCTCAGTCTGCACCCCACCCCACCCCCCGTATGCCTCCAATGCCCCCTGAGTCACTGTGCCTCTGCTGGATCCGAGGGAGAGTATCTGCAAGTGACTGAGGCTGCTCAGGCACTTTAAGAGGACATTTGGGTTTCTCAGAACTTTCCATCCCAACTGGACAGTCAGAGTTTCCACTGTCTTTCACAGTCAGATATTGTGGGGCTCCTCTTCCCAGCACCAGTGCTCTGGGCTAAGGAGCCTGGTATGGGGTCAGGGTCCCTCACTCCTCTAGGGGGAACCCCCATGGCTGAGTTATCCCTCCTGATTCTCTGCTGCCACCAGAGGTTTGGCTCCTTTCACGTCTGCACCCCTTCCACCAGTCTCACTGTGACCTCCTCTTTTTCTATCCTTAGTTGTAAAGCTTCTGTTCAGCTAGACTTCAGATGGTTCTTTAGTTGTTCAATAATTTAGTTGTAATTTTAATGTGTTTACAGAATGAAGTATGCACAGTATTTAGCTACACGGCCATCTTGGATCTCTCCTGGAGCCATTCATTTCAGAAGGATGGTTCCCAAAGGCATTACAGTATCATAGATGGCCTAAATTATTTGTTAAATTTGAATTTGACAAAACAGTGGTGCTCATAAGTTTCTTAAACATGAAGAAAAAGTTAAATTATATTCAAAGTACTCTGTGTAGGATTCTGGGGAGCTATTTATAAAGTAACTAAAATGAAAATGTTTTTCATTTTCACACACAGAGAATCTTTTATTGTCCAAAGTAGGATAATAGGCATTGTTTTGCATAACACAGTGCTAAGCATATGGTAAAAATGAAATAATATTTAAAAAAGAGAATCAGTATATACAAGGCCAATCAGACTCTGAACCTAATTCCTGGAAGGTGGAACATTCTCTTGTAGCCTTTCAAAAATGACTGTTGGAAGATGATGGTAATATATTCTATGCCTATATTTTTCCAAAAAATGTTGAGAATCATGACAAGTCCACATTTAGTTACTGAAGAAGCAATTGAGCAAGTAATTGACCTGAATGCAATCAAATAGGAAATTGAGATGTAAAACCACTTCTTTAAGAGTTAAAAGGTAGATAATTTTTTTCTAACCTATAATAATGACACTTTTCCTTCCAGCTTATCTCTTATTTTAGGCCATCAAGATTTGGAAACTACCAGTTGGTAATAAATGCTATAAAGAATCTGCAGTCAACCCACAATCTTCTATATCATTAATAGGATTGCTCAGACAGCTTATCTGCTTAAGTTTTAAAAATCTCTTTATCCTTTATCAGTAGAAATGCTAATCACTTGAAAAAGACAAGGCTGAGGGAACTTGTTTTAAAGCTGGGTTTAATTTTTTTTTCTAGTTTCCTGAGTTCCTTGTGCTTCTTATTTCAACTGTGTCCCTTTTAAGTATTTAAATTGACACTCTGCATTCACTTATGTTCAAGTGAACATAAATAAGTTGCTTACATTTTCTGGTGCCATAAGCAGTTCTTTTTTTTTTTTTTTTAATTTTCATTGTTAGACTTATTGAAGTGACATTGGTTATCAAGAATTACATAGGTTCCAGGTGTACAACTGTACAGTGCATTGTCTGTTTCATTATGTGTTCACCACCCAGTGTGAGTTCTCTTTCCATTACCATGTATTTGGTTTCCCCTCCCTCTTCTCCTATTCCCTCCTCCCTTATCCCCAAATAACCCTTAAACTACTGGTTGTATCCATGAATTTTGTTGTTGTTGTTGTTTGTTTTGTTTTGTTGCTTTCAGTTTTATGTTCCACATATGAGTGAAACCATATGATTCTTGGTTTTTTCTGTCTGGCTTATTTTGCTTAGCATGATGATTTCTAGATCCATCCATTTTGTTGCAAATGGCAGTATTTCATCTTTTCTTACAGCTGAGTAATACTCCATTGTGTATATGTACCACAGCTTCTTTATCCAGTCATCTGTCACAGGGCACTTTGGTTGTTTCCATGTCTTGGCTACTGTGAACAGGGCTATGATGAACATTGGGGTACATAAGTCTTTGCGGGCAAAGGTTTTCAAGTCTTTTGGGTAGATCCCCAGAAGGGGGATTGCTGGGTCACATGGTAACTCCATTCCCAATTTTATGAGGACCCTCCACACTGCCTTCCACAGTGGTTGTACCAGTTTGCACTCCCACCAGCAGTGTACCAGAGTTCCTTTGTCTCCACACCCTCTCCAGCACTTGTTATTCCTTGTCTTGTTGATAATAGCCATTCTCACAGGTGTGAGGTGGTATCTCATTGTGGTTTTGATTTGTATTTCCCTGATAGCTAATGAGGATGAGCATTTTTTCATATGTCTGCCGGCCATTTGTATTTCTTCATGGGAGAAGTGTCTGTTTTGGTCCTCTGCCCACTTATAATTAGGTTTTTTTGTTGTTGTTGTTAAGTCATATTAGTTCTTTATATATTTTAGATATTAGACCCTTATCTGATGCATTGTTTGCAAATATTTTCTTCCATTCAGTTGACTGTCTCTTTGCTTTGTTGATTGTGTCATTTCCTATGCAGAAGCTTTTTAGTTTGATATAGTCCCATTCATTTATTTTTGCTTTTACTTCCCTTGCCTTTAAAGTCAGGTTCATGAAGTCTTCTTTGAGTCCTAGGTCTATAAATTTAGTACCTATGTTTTCTTCTATACAGTTTGTTGTTTTGGGTCTTATATGGAGGTCTTTAATCCATTTTGAGATAATTTTAGTATATGGTGAGAGTTCACAGCTCAGATTCATTCTTTTGCATGTGTTTTTCTAGTTTTCCCAGCACCACCTACTAAAGAGGCTGTCTTTTCCCCATTGTGTGTTTTTTGCTCCTTTATCAAAAATTATTTGTCCATAAATCTGTGGATTTACTTCTGGGTTTTCAATTCTGTTCCATTGGTTTGTGTGTCTGTTTTTCTGCCAATACCAAGCTGTTTTGATTATTGATTCTTTGTAGTATAAATTGAAATCAGGGAGTGTAATACCACCAGTCTTATTCTTTTTATGTAGTATTGCTTTGGCAATTCGAGGTCTTTTGTGGTTCCATACAAATCTGATAACTTTTTTTTTGTCTATTATGTGAAAGTATAATTGTGGGACTTTGATGGGAATTGCATTAAATCTCTAAATTGCTGTGAGTAATATGACCATTTTAACAATGTTAAATCTTCCTAACCATGAACATGGAATATCTTTTCATTTCTTTGTGTCCTCTTCAATGTCTTTCAAAAGTGTCTTATAGTTTTACATGTATAAGTCCATCATGTTCTTTGTTAAGTTAATTTCCAGATGTTTCATTTTTTTTGTTGCGATAGCAAAAGGTATTGAATCTCTCATTTCTTTTTTTGAAGATTCATTGTTTGTATATAAGAATACTGTTGATTTTTGCACATTGTTTTGTATTCTGCAACTTTACTGTATTCATTTATTGTTTCTAATAGTTTCCTGGTGGAGTCTTTGGAATTTTCTATATAAAGGATCATGTCATCTGCAAAGAGTGACAATGTGACCGCTTCTTTTTTAATTTGGACACCTTTTGTTCATTTCTCTTGCCTGATTGCTGTGGCTAGAACTTCCAGTATCATATTAAATAATAGTGGTGACAGGGGGAATTCCTGATTTTAGGGGAATGGGCTTCAGCTTTTGCCCATTCAGTATGACGTTAGTTGAGGATTTGTCATGTATCGCCTTTATTATGCTGAGATACTTTCCTTCTATACCCATTTTATTCAGTGTTTTGATCATAAATTGATGTTGTATGTTGTCAAAAGCTTTTTCTGCATCAATTGATATGACCATATGGTCTTTATTTTTTATTTTGTTGATGTGGTGTATCACATTGATTGATTTTCATATGTTGAACCATCCTTGTGCTCCTGGGATGAATCCCTCTTGGTCATAATGTATGATCTTTTTGAGGCATTGTTGTATTCTATTTGCTAACATTTTGTTTAGAAGGTTTGCATCTGTGTTCATCAGAGATATTGGTCTGTATTTGTGTGTGTGTGTGTGTGTGTGTGTGTGTGTGTGTGTGTGTGTGTTGTCTTTACCAAGTTTTGATATTAGGGGAATGCTGGCCTCATAGAATGAGTTGGGAAATTTGCTTCCTCTTCTATTTTTTGGAAGAATCTGAGCAGGATAGGTGTTAATTCTTCTTTGAATGCTTGGTAAAATTCATTGGTGAAACTATCTGGTCTGGGGCTTTTGGCTCCAGGGAGGTTGTGGATAGTCATTTCAAATTTTTTTACTATTGATTGGTCTATTTAGATATCCAGTTCTTTTTGGTTCAGTCTAGGTAGGCTATATGTTTCTAGAAACTTGTCCATTTCTTCTAGGTTGTTAAATTTAGTGGGATAAAGCCCTTTATAATATTTTCTTATAATCCTTTGTATTTCTGTAGTATCAGTGGTAATTTCTCCCCTTTCATTTCTTATTTTGGATATTTGTGTCCTTTCCTTTCGTCCTTTGGTTAGTCTAGCCAAGGGTTTGTCAATTTTGTTGACTGTCTCAAAGAACCAGGTCTTTGTAGCATTAATTTTTTTCTATTATTTTTCTGTTCTTCATTTTACTTAGCTCTGCTTTAATTTTTATTATTTCTTTCCTTTTGCTGACTTTGGGTGTTCTCTGTTCTTCTTTTTCTATTTCTTTAAGATAGGATGTTAGGATGTTTATTTGTGATTTTTCTTGTTTCTTAAGATAGGCCTGTAATGATATAAATTTCCCTCTTATTACTGCTTTCACTGTGTCCCAATAATTCTGATATGTTGTATTTTCATTGTCATTAGTTTCTATGTATTTTTAAATCTTATTTGTTCTTTGATTCAGTCATTTTTAAATAAGATGTTTAATCTCCATGTTTATGTGTTTTTTTTCTGCTTTCCTTTTACAATTGATCTCCAATTTTAGAACTCTGTGGTTTGAGAATACACTTGGTATGATTTCAATCTTCTTGAAATTGTTGAAGCTACTTTTGTGTTCCAGCATGTGGTCTATCCTTGAGAATGTTCCATGTGCACTAGAAAAGAAGGTATAGTCTTTTTGCTGGATAAAATGTCTTATAAATGTCAATTATGTCCAGTTGCTGTAATGTGTAATTTAGAGCTGATATTTTCTTATTTATTGTCTGTTTGGATGCTCTGTCCATGGCTGTTAAGGGGGTGTTTAGGTCTCCTACAATGATTGTGCTTTTGTCAATTTCTTCTTTCAGATCTGTTAGTAGTTGCTTTATATATTTTGGTGCTTCCTGATTGGGAGCATATGTATAAATTAGTGTGAAGTCTCTTGTTGTTGCATTGTGCCTTTTATCACTATGTAACACCCATCTTTATCTCTTGTTATCACTTTTAACCTGAAGTTTGTTTCATCAGATATCAGTATGGCAGCTCTTGCTTTTCTCTGGTTACCATTTGCTTAGAGTGTTTTTTCCCATCCTTTCACTCTGAGTCTGTGTTCTTATGGCTGAGGTGTGTCTCTTGGAGATAGCATATGGATGGGTTTTGTTTTTTAATCCATTCTACCACTCTGTTCCTTTTTATTGGTGAGTCCATTAACATTTAGAGTGATGATTGACATATGAGGATTTCCTATGACCATTACTTTCCTTCTTTTCTTTTCTTTTTTTGTTTTTTTCTTTTTTGTTGTCCCAACTCTATATCATTTATTCTGATGTTTTGTTTCAGGTAGAAGAGCTTCCTTCAGTATTTCTTGTAGTTCTGGTTTTGTGCTGGCAAATTCCTTCAGCTTCCATGTGTCTGACAAGGTCTTTATTCCTCCTTTATATCTGAAGGATAATTTTGCTGGATAATTTATTCTTGGCTGGAAGTTTTTTTCTTTTAATATTTTGAATATTTTATTTCACTCCTTTGTGGCTTGTAGAGTTTCTGCTGAGAAGTCTGACACCAGACTGATGGGTTATAGTTTTTTTTTTTTCCCCCGGCTGCCTTGAGAATTATCTCTTTGTTTTTGTTTTTTGACACCTTCAGTACAATCTGTCTTGGAGATGATCTACTAGGGTCTAGGTATCTAGGGGACATATTTTCTTCTTGAATTTGGGGTTCCAGATCTTTCCATCAGTTTGGAAAATTTTCATCTACTATTTGTTTGAATATGTTCTCTGTAGAGTGTTCTGCTCCTTCTTCCAATTTTATTATCTTGATGTTGTTTTGTCTCACGGAGTCAGTTCTTGCAGAGTTCTTTCAATCCTTTTGGTTCTGTATTCCCTATCTTTCCCTTTCTGAGATGTTTCCCTGTTTTGATCTTCAACATCACTAACTCTTTCCTTCATCTGGTTGGCCCTGTTTTCTTTGGCAGTTATTTCATTTCTCACTTCTATTATTATATTATTTATCTCTCGAATTTCCATCTCATTTTTCCTTTTAGCTTTAATGTTTTTGTTAAACTATTCCTTTTGTTCACAGATTTCCTTTCTGAGATCATTCATCTCAGCTATGGTGTTATGCCAGTATGTTTTCATTTCTCTGAGAACCTTTAGAACAGCTATTATATATTCTCTGTCAGTTAGTTCTTAAATTTCTAGATCTATAAGATCTTTTTCTGGAGATTTTTTGTCTTCTTTCTGAGCAGTTTTAAATTCTATGGTACTCATATTATCTGTTGTGTTGTTCTTCTTTGGCATGAGGGCTTTATTTCCAGCAGAGCCCAGGAGATTACTTTATTTTTCTGATCAGTATTTTTTGTCTTGTTGTAGAGCAGACACTAGGTGGCACTGGGGGGCAAGTTTTGGGAGAGAGGGAAGGTGTTTAGACTGTATTTCTGGTCTCCATCAGTGCTTGAATTTGGGGTGTGGTGGTCCGTGGTCTCTCTGCTTCCTGCAGTTTATTGGGGAGGCTGCAGGAGAGTGGAGAGGCCAACAAAATGCAAGCTGAGGTCACTCCACTTTCTGCATTTTGTTGAGGAAGCTGGAGGAAGTAGGGGAGGCCAATGGAATGCAGGCTGAGGCCATTCACATAGGTGGGGGTGAATTCTGTCAAATCCGCCTTTGTCCCTTCTCCAGTGTTTTACCCCCAGCTGTGTTTCAGTTATTCATTTCCACAGCAACTGCTCAGGCAGCAGTTGCAAGTGTGAGTCCCACGTGCGGAGTGAGCCCTGTGCATGCTGCGAGCCAGGGGTGTGCTGCGTGAGGGGTCGTGAGTGCTACACAAGCCAGGAGACTCCTGCAAGTGTGCCACGTGTGTGGGCGCCTGCCCTGAGCCAAGGGAGAGTACTTAGAGCTTCAGAGCTTGGCTTCCAGGCTTTGTCTCTAACATGCTGCTTTTAAGTCCAGCTCCCTCACCGTCTCCCCGCTTTCCCATTGCTCTGGCTTCCACACTTGCTGCTTGGCTTCCCTCCTCCCCTATATCATGTTGCTCCCTGATTTCTTTTTAGTTCCTTTAGTTAGCCGTGCTGGTGTCAGTTCGTGATCCATCTCTGCTTCCTCCCCTCTCTCCAGCTCACACCCCTTTCTCTAACCTTCAGTTGTTTTCTTGCAATGCGTGGATTTCTGAGTTTTCTCTGTGCCACTCGGGGTTTCCCATGTTGTATTCTGGCTGGCTGTTTAACTGTACTCTCCTCCTATCTGGTTGCCATCTTGCCAATCTCCCGATAAGCAGTTCTTATGGCTTTTTTCTGTTCACTTTTTGGCTGGATTTTGCTAGGCCCAGGAAACAGAACTAACTGGTATGCGAATTGGGAAGCCGTGGCTCTGGGTTTCCCTCTGTGATCCGGTAAGATTCCTTTGGTTACCAGGCTTGGAAATGATTGGCAACTTCAAGCAAAAGAAACATAATGGAAGGATAGCAAAGGCCCACACAATCAGTGGGCGGCTGAAAAGTAGGTTTGAACACAGGCAGGTGTCATGGCCTTTCCAGAGGCTGGGAAACAGGAACCCTTGCATCAGGACCAGAGTAGTGAGATGATCATTGCTAGGATAAAATAAAACATGAAATTCCCAGGAGATTGGCCTAGCCTGGATGACAAGCCCACCCTGCTATAGATACGAGTGGGTACCCCCAATTACAGTCTACTGGGCTCCGTTCGGTAATTCCTTAAAAGGAAATCAGAAGGCAGGGTGCAAAAAGAAACTGCATGCTGGGCATATAACTTTGTTGACTACTTGCTACTACTTGGCATCTTTAAAGTTGCTTCCAGCTTTAAAAATGGATAGTACTTCTCTCATGAAAGCCTGTGGGTTAACATGTCCTGATGATGTTTGCATCTATGAGTGCCTATAAAACCAGTGATCAACAATAAGACAAAGTAAAAGAAGAGAGTTCAGTACACCAGTATGATAGTAGTTGTTCTGCTAGTGATAACTGCATCATTGTATAATAGTGGTTGTATTAGTTCTCTATTGCTGCATAACAGTGTTACCACAGATTTAGCATCTTAAAACAACACACATTTATTAGCTCATAATTCCTATGAGTCAGGAGTCTGGGGAAAGCATACTGGGTTCTTTGCTTGGGGTCTCATCAGGCTGTGATTAAGGTGCTGGGGTTATGGTCTTATCTGAGGCCTGACTAAATACACACTTGCAAACTCCCTCAGGTTGTTGGCAGAAATCTGTTCTTTGCAACTTATAGGTAGCACTGAGGATTTCCATTTCTTGCTGGTTGTTGGTTGCAGGCTACCCTCAGCTCCAAAATGCTGCCCACAGTTCCTTGCTGTTTTGGGTTCCCCAACATGGCCACAAGTTCCTCAAAGGCAGCAAGGAAGAGGCTCCAGCAAGACAGGCGCTACAATCTTTTGTAAGCACATAATCGTGTACATATAATCACACACATTGTCACTTTTACTATATTTTATTGGTTAGGAGGGATTCATAAGCTCCACCCACACTCAAGGGGCGGGGTGTCACACAAAGGCATGAACATCAGGCAGTGGGGGTTGTGGGGCAAACCTAAAAATCTGTCGGAGTGGCAGAACTGAGTGGGACAATCCCCAGAGTTGCTTGAAGTCTAACATCTCATTTTTCTGTGCATCTGATTTCCCCAAACCTGTCCTGGGAGGTACTTCTTTGAGTGGAGAACTGATGAGCTGGGCAGAAACTTGACCTCCAATCTTTCTAGCAGAGCTATAGGGGAGGAAGGGATGTAAGGAACTTCACCTCCTCAGAGCTACCATTGGTTGGTATTTCTCTTGTAGTTACCCGCATGCAAGTGAATCTAGTAGTCTCCCCTGAACTATATCTTTTGTATATATTTACCACTTGGTATTTTTATCATATGGAAATTTTCATTTATTCATGTGTATTGCCTTCCTCAGCTGTAATAAGCACGTAAGGGTAGGGACCATTCATGTCTTCAAAGTAGGATAAAAGCAAAGGCAGAGGTGCTTTGGAATAGCTAATATTGGTTCTCTAGTTGTGTGAAGAGGTCTCTAGGTTAATGTGAAAATCTCCCCTCTCTTAGCTATACTTAGTTGTGCAAACAAAACATGTATATTTGAAAGGGTTGATCTTACAAATTTTTCAGATTATGTGCTTGGTTGAACCAGAGCTGCTAGGCATGCATCTGGAGGTAGAAGGGTAATGGATAAAGAGGGTCAATAGATATGGGTTGGCTCCTGTCAGTGTAATTCTGGATTTATTGTTTTAATTTCTGAGAGCCTTGGTGACCTCATAGTCCCAGTTCATTGAGAAAATGCCTTTAAAATGGATAGCACAATGCCTAGCATATAGTAAACATGTAGAAATTAGATATGATGATCCTTTAAGACCCTGACCAGGGAGGGCACATGTCGATTATTAAGGTGCAATCCATCCCATAGCAAGGGGGTGGGAGTCAAGGAAACACACACTTTGCACACTGTAGCTAGTGCCTTTTCTCAGAGATCATGGCGTTTAGTGTCGTTTTTTGTGTGGAGATTAGAATCCTTAATGCTGCTTTCACATCCTTGTGCCTTTCAAAAAATGTGGTAAGGGGTCTGTAGCTCACAGCAGGAAGCCTGGGGTAGATGCTAGTGGTGCCAGTGCAGGGTAGCGTGCACCCCAGCCCCTCCTTTCACTTGTATTCTCCCAGAGTATGATGGAAAGTATGTGAGACTTAGGTGGGTGACTTTGACCAAGCAACAGCATCTCCAAAGCCATTTTCACTTCTGTAAAAGTGGAGCCATATAGATCAAACGGGGGGCAGAATATAAACTCTGCATATCTAAAGGGACCCAGGACAGTATTCTTACCAAGAATTTGCCCCTGAAGTTAGATCATTTTCATTTTCTCCTATAGTGCCCTAACTGGCCAAATGAAAATGCTAAATATATTTTAGAAAAGTTTTAATTTCAACAACTTATGATTAAAAATACATTTTATAAATAATTTTTCCATAGACTTGATTGAGGATTATTGCGAACTTTACAAAAAGACATACTACAACAATGGATTAAAATTACAAAAAATATAGCTATAACCCTCCTATTTAAAAATACAACATTATACACCACAGCAGTTCCTTTGTGCAAAGTTTAAGAGAATGCTGTCTGTATTAGGCACATCACATATTTACTCAAAGAGAAGTAAACTTTAACACAGTTACTTTGCATTATAGTGTAGGCACAGTGAAATAATTCTTTCCCTACCTAGAAGTTAATAAAGCTCAGTTCAGCATTTTACTTTAATTTTTTTTAGAACTGAAGGCTGAATTTAGCTTAATACAAATATATATGTATGTAAAAACCAAGTGTTTGTTTTGAAGTTAAGTAAATCCCCAACATATTTACAGTATTTTCAGAGGATGTGTTCTCCCAACCAGTCTAAGTATATCTTCTTTATTAAACAACTCTTTAGAAAATGAAACGAAGCCAAATCTGTCAACTTAATGGACATCTTCCGTTGAGACTTCCAGTTTTCGCTGTGGAACGAATAAAGTTCCTACGGAGGTTTTAGTACCATCGAAATCCATGCAGGATGAGCCCATTGTCTTCACTGGTCCACCTGGGGTACGGAAGAAACTTTCGGCCACTAACTGTGACCCTTTGGGTGTCACAGGAACAGGCTGATTAAAAAGAGAAGAATGGAAAAAAAGAAGTCAAATCCACAGGGAGTTACGCCCTAGCAGCCTTAGAAGATTGAATGGGAGGGACATGTCACATGTGGGAGCTAGGTAAGCCCAGAGGAATTTTATATTCCAGCTAGTTCTGTCAAGGCAAGACAAACTGCTCAGGATAACCCAGTAATATGGACTCACGGGGCACTCTTAATGGGAATGGAAGGCTGGCAGGCCTTCCATCTCCCCTCTCCCCCGTTACCCTCTCCAAAGAAGAAAAGCAAAAGTAAGTCTCCCATGGCACTGATATCTGGGACTTAACCCAAGGACAAAATCAATTAAATGGAAATGCCCTCACCTGTTGCGCCCCTATCACAGCAATGGCTTGTCCATTCGGTTGGCTCTGGCCCAGGATTGGAGAGTCATACCTGGTGGCCCTTCCTTGCTGAGTGCCTGCATTTTCTGCAACGACACTAACAGCTTCTACTCTTGGAGACACAGATATAGCTCCAGGGCTAGGGCTGGTAGACACCTGCACGCTGGGGGAGAGGCGTCCCAGATGCTGCAGGGTGAAGTTTACAATGGCTAAGTTTGGGTTCTGAACAGGAATGGGGTGGCTCGAAGTGAGAGCCGAGCTGTTCCCTGCAGGTACGGCTGCCATAGAAGTTGGTGAGACCATTAGCTTCAAAGGTGTTACATGAAGAGAGGGAAAATTAACAGCAGTGCGTTCAGACGATGTCACTGGAATAACACCTGGAGAGAAAAGGGGGCGGGAGAGTATCTTAAAAGCAGACATGTCTGAGAAACGTACAAGGCTTAAGTGAACTTGAGACTGATGCACATTTGTGTAGTGCTGTACATGCACTCACCTGTGACTGGGGAGCTGTAGATCCTGTGGTTTGGGGAAAGGGTACCTGAGTTTTCTTTACTAGGCAGCATGGACTCTGCCCCCAGGGGTGAGCACTGGGTAAGAGGGATTAGGTATCCTGATGGGAACAAGGTCTAAAACACAAGAAGAGTTTACTTTACACACAAATACCGGAAGAAAAATGGTCATGTGCCCTTCCCAGGGCTAATCCCTTAGGGGCTGTTTGTCTCATCAGACCAAAGCCTCTAAATGTGATGGGCTACAGGCAGGCCAGCCAGCTGAAGATGATATATCACGCTCCCATTCCAACACTTGTCCAGGGTAATACAAACCATGTGTTTCTTAAATGCCCTCTGTGGTCTGAGGAAGTGTCCTAAAGCTAGCATTCAGCCTGCTTAGAGTAGGCATTCACTCAGCAGACCCTCTTCACACTGGCATCCTAAGTCCCGCTATTCGACTTTTTGGTACAATGTGCTGCTACTCGTCAGAATCCAGCTAATTGCAGTTGGATACCACAATGGCATTGCTGTGTTATTATCTGATTGTTCTTGAATTACGGAGAACAGTATTTCCCAAAGAGTATTCTGAGGAACCCTAGTTCCATGGGGTGCAAGCAGGCACTGTGTGTATCATGCTCAAATATGTTTGGAAAATGCTGAGTTCAACGAAGGAAAATGGTGTTCTTATTAGAGAATTTCTGAGGGACTTTATTTAATAATGGCATGTGCTGTAAATCTCCAAGGGAGCATCAGCATTTCCCAGGCTATCTGGCAACTAAATTTTTGGTAGTATCAGTATTGAAGGACAGAATTTTAAGAAATGTTGATTTTGAGAAGGAGATTGACAAGCCATGGGCCCAAATGCAGCCCCCTGGCTATTTTAGTAAATAAAATTGCATTGGAACACAGCCATGCCCACTCATTTATGTACTGTCCACAGCTGCTCTCCTATTTTTATTTTTAATTTTTACAGTGGCAGAGCTGAGTAGGTACAACAGAGATCAGATGGTCCACAAAGCCAAAATATTTACTATCTGGTCCTTTAAAGAAAAAAGTTTACTGACCTGTGATTTACAACAAAGGAATTACACAACTATAGATTCCTTTCTAACAGTTTAGGTTCTTATGACACCAAGCAAACATGCTTATAATGCAAAGTAAAGGGCACAGCCCCAGAATTCAACAACTATAGATAAAAAAGGACTGATTAATTCATATTAGAGACCCAACTGTCATGGAGCAAAAGCTTCAGACAATAAAGTTATATTTCAAATGGAAACAGCCAGAATGTTGGGCTTTGTGATTCTGCAACATGCCTGCTAGATCACTGAAATTTACCAAACAGAGAAAGCCTAACAGAGAAAGCCATGTGGCTGGACTGCCTGCCGTCCACTTCAGCATTCCCATGAGCAGGCCTGGCAAAAGCTAAAAGCAGGTCTTGTAAACTGGGGCCTTCCTTTTATCTTCCTCCAGATCTTCCTTCTAGACATTGTCAAAACAAGTTTTCACTTTGATCTAGCTGTTAATAGGTCCTATCTTTATCTTGGGAACTCATGAACTTGGAATCCACAATGCTCCAAGTGTACCAGAGACTTTAAATTTTCTTAGATGTTTGGTACTGTTCAATACCTTTACGGGTAGGTTCCCTGAAAGGTGCAGAATAGAAATTTTTAATGGGTGGATTCAGGTCGTTTCTAATAGCCCCTCTTTGCTGCTGTTCATCATATTCTCTCATGGTACTAGTTATTCTAATTTTGGGTTTGGTTCCTTCAAATCTTCAGCAGAACCTATAGTATTCTAATAATAATTAGTTTTCAATTCTCTGCAAACTACATTCATGACAAAATCTTTTCATCTACAATGCCCACTTCTTTTTTTAAGCAAATGAAAACTATTAAACTAGCAGGATGAATGCTTTGGACCTATTTCAGCTTGCCCGTCATCTTACCTAGCCTGTTTTAGCCCTCTTACCCCCTCTTCTGTTACATCATCCTATTTTACTTTCACTGTAATTCTTATTATTCACTAACTGACATGTTTGTGTTCTTTGTATACTGTCCTCTCTCCACTCCCAGAAGTGCAGATTCTCAAGAAATGTCTGCTGAATGAATTAACACACGAATTAACACGTTTTCTTTGTTCTGCTCAGTCCATGCTAAAAAGAAATGGTCGCAATGAAGTCACAGGATGAAAAATGCAGCAGGGGCACATGGAAGGCCTCTCTACTGAAAACCCTAATTCCAGTTAACTAAGGGAGCAAGAGGAGACGATTATTATTATTATTATTAATTATTATGGACCTCCCAGAAAATGGAATCAGACTGAAAAGACTTGTGATTGCCTGTCCCTAGCATGGATATTAAATGCAAAATGATACTCTGCCATTCTCGGGGAAGACCTGACACACTCTAAAGCCTCCTCAGTTACAACAGTTACAGATAATACCCTTCGGTTTATGCATGATCCCCTTTATGGATATCATCATGAAGTAAGTTCACTGAGCCTCACAAAAACTGTAGTATGGCTTTGGGCAAGTTCTGAAAAGCAACTGTCAGCAAAGGTAGGTGCTGGGTTTGATATGATCCAGAGAACATGCTTTATACCCAGCAGATGATCAGGAGAAATTGGTGGAACAAATTCCTCATAGATGTGGGAAAATAAGATGTAGGAAAAACAGAAATAACTTGAGCTAATAGCAGGGACCAAATGAGAGATTAACTTCTGCTTCCACATTTAGTGGTGTTCATTTGGTGATCATGTCTTTCGTGTATAACTGTCCTAAGGGAGGAAATGCATGTAAAAGTGCCTAATCCTTCTGACATCTGGTGTGTGGGTAGGCATCCAATATTGACTGCTTACTGAACTAAACGCCACTTAGGAAAAAAATGATCTAGAACATCAAAATCCCCAGAAACCAATGTATCAACTATACTTACCATTTGCCAAGGTAAGTTTGATTTTTCTATTTATACAAAATAGAAATTTTAGTTTAGATTTTAGTTTGAAATAAAAATGGGAGAACAATTTATCTTCTAGGCAACAGATGCCAGTTACATGATATCAAACAAACATTAGGGAATGACTCAGAAAGCAGGAGTCACTGGAACCCTATGCATCCATCCATTCATTCTGGGTTACTCTGCTTGTAAATTATTTAAGTCTTTCATGACAGGTGTTTGCATTCCAGTATGTGTTGGAGAAATGGACTTAAGGACAACCACCCGGGGTGCTTTAAAAAGAGCAAATAATCCCTTCCTCCAAAGGTTAAAAATGTCCCTGCTGTCAGCCCAGCCAGGGGATTATCTGTCTGGGGCCTCATTTGGATTATGGGATGCTAAGGAAGAGTTTCTTGCCTTGAGAGACTGCTCTTTGTTCCAGTCAATTTCACAAACCACCCAATCCTCCTTTAATCAACTGGGGAGCTCCCAAAGCTTTACACAGTGCAAGGCTGTACTTACTGCGGAGACATTTTCAAGTCCTGTTAGGTCCTCCTTAAATTTCTTTTTGGAGCCACTGTCCTCGAGCATGCTGGCCCTCTTTGAGCCTCTTTCTCCAGCAGGTTCCTTGTCTCGGTTCTGTGTACCATTCTCTGGCACTGGCAACAGGCCTCCAGGCCTGGCAGAGACACTGGGCTTTGTGGCATCACTGACTGCCTTCTCGGTGGTGACTTCTGTGGGGTCTTTTGTTCTTGCAGCCTTAGAAGCAGGGGTAGGGCAGACTGTTGGGCTCAGGCCTTGGGGCGGTGTCATGGTTTGGGCTTGGGCAGACTGCAAGTAGATGGCATAGGATGGGGCTGAAGGGGCCTGAGGTAGGATCACGGGCACCGCCGATGACAATGAGCTGGGGACCAGGGGGACCACCCCCAGAGGCTGGATGAGGGACGGTGCCGTCAGCTCCAGCTTGGCATTCACGGGGGCATCCAGAGGGGCCAGTGGTTTGCAGTGCCCAGATCTTGCCAGCTGTACTTTCATTTTCTTTCTGGATTCACTGAAAGATTGAAAACATGACACATTTTCTAAAATGTTCTAAAATAAACACATTTTTCTTTAAAATGTTCTACCACTTTAGATTGTCCCAGATTGAAGCCAGTTTTTACGAAACTAGCAGATAGTTTCTGTAATGACTGCATGTGAGTTATGTGCAGGCACCCGTTTCCAAGGCTAGTGCCTATTCTTACATAGAATCAGTAATCCTAATGATGCAACGTAGAAGTAATTCATTCCCATTAGTAAAGGGCATTGCCAACCTACCTGGATTGCTCTTCTAGCTGCATTTTGCAAATAGTTGCAAGCTGATCCATTTTACTGGGGAAGGGTGCAGAATTCTGAGAACTCTCAGCTGGAAAAATAGAAAGAAGGGGTGGGAGTTGATCAAATCAAAGGACTAAGTGCTCACTCAGATGACACATCTCTGAAGTCCAAGAAACAGAAAACATGTACCTGCCCCCAAGTTCACATAGCAATGAAAAGAAAAACCCCACAAACTACTGTTATCCTTTAATTCAAACATCAGTTAGGCTTCAAGTGGGGTTAGGTATAGGGATATGGAAACAATTCTCTTAACTTAAAGTCCCAGAGGGATCAAGTAAGCTAAATAGAGAACAAAAAGATCAGCTGAAAGAGTTCTTCTGAGCAGAGCCCTGACGTGATTGAAAACACACCTTTGCTGGTCTTGATAGGGCTACTGGGAGCAGAATTAATTTTTCTCCGATCACTTTCTATGCTCTTTACCAGTTTGATAAGAGATGGGTGTCGAGTAAAGTTTGGTTTCCCACGTGTAGAAAAGAGGTTCTTGGCACAGTTCTCCTTTGAAGACTGCCTCACTTCTGAATCTGAGGGGGAGAAGGGAATGGCAGGGCTCAGACCTGAAACAGAAAAGGCTGTGTTAAAACAGGGGGCTTCGTCTTCCCTTTGGGACAAGAAGTCAGAGCAGAGTTCTAAGATGGTTTCAGGGATTCTAGCGGCAACAGCTGTAGAGCATCAATGACCTGCCAAATACTGTTTTAAGGCCTCTCTATGACCTTACCTATGAAATGAATTCTGAGACAAGATCTCACGCTTTACCACTTCTAAAGCCCATCGTAACTTAGAACCAGTGGTGTGCTATAGTGCAATTGGCAGTGGTTTGTTTCCTTATGGATATATAAAAGAAACATGCATCTTAGAATCAGTGGAGTCTTTATTTGATGAAATACGGTGGCCCTCACTGCTGTGGACTGAATCTTTGGGTCCCCCCTGCCCATGAAATTCACATGTTGGAACCTAATGCCCAATGTGTTATTAGGAAGTGGGAGCCTTTGGGAGGTGCTTAGGTCATGAGGCAGAGTCTCATGAAAGACCCCAGAGAGCTCCCTTCCACCATGTGAGAGTACAAAGACAAGGCTGTCTAGAAAGCAGGTTCTCACCCGACACTCAATCTGCGGGTGCCTTGATCTTGGGCTTCCCAGCCTCCCAAACTAAGAAACAAATTTCTATTGTTTAAAAGCCACTCAGTGTATGGCATTCTGTTACAGCAGCCTGAACACACTAAGATATCCTCAACAAACCAGGTTGGTACTTTTCAGGAAATGCACCCCCATTTGAGAGACAACTGACTCACTTAGCTACTCGAATGTGGGCCTGGGAGATGAACTCCTATCAGTCTGGCTCCAGAGCATGTACTTCATTCAAATCCCTGCACCAAAGGAACTCTCTCAGATTACACCCCAAATCACAACAACCTTACAAAGGAACCATGGTTCTTCCCATTTTGCAGGTAAAGAAACTCAGTCTTGGAAAAGTAATTTGCCCAAGGTCACACAGCTAGTAAGTGGCAGAGCTAGGACTGGAACCTAGGTCTCCCTTTGCCTCCATGCCCATGTCCTTGCTGCTTTCTAGCACTTCTATGTGGGGATCTCTGGTGGAATGCTAAATGTCAGACTCCTAGAGTTGAGACTGAAGCTAGAATACTGATACCAGAATGAATTCATTTCACATTCTCAGTGTTCATAGGCTCTGTTACAGTCAGAGAAGCATAATAATGACAGCAATAGTATCTTACGTTTTGTGATGCTTTCAACGTTTTCATATCCTTTCATATACAGAGTCTACCTCCTGGGCACTGTGCAGAAGGTGGTGATGGACCTTGAGTTGCTGATGGCAACTCTATATTGGCACTCTAATTTCTGTCTTTCCAACCACTTATTTATGTTCTTTCCATGTGGGAGCGTTGACAGGAAGGGGAAGGGAGGATAGAATATCTCCAAATACGCGTTAATTCAAAACACCAAAGCAAAGAATTTAAGAAAACAAATACACACCACTGGGATTTGGACTGATTTCTGGGCCCGTCCACTTAAAAGCTGGTTTTCGGCCCCTTTCCTCTGTAACATGGACTTTCTTGATAAGATTCAGGCTACTCAGGACATTAGCTATGTCATACAACCTCCTGATTTTTGCTGGGGGGAAAAGCATACATACCAGTTAATGGAATAATGAGAGATTAAAGGATTTTGCTTTATAAGGACGTCATATGTATTCAAAGAGCTATCATGATCATCAATGTCAGAAAGGGAAAAAAGTGACTCTTAAAATTATTCTAGTGATACTGCTTTAATTAAAATAAAAAGATAGTTATAAATATTGAAAAGACTCAGTTACTGCTGGTATTTGAATCTTGAAATGACAAAAGCACCAGTTGAAAAAGGAAATAATGACTTAATGAGATCACCCTACTGGAAACTTACAGATTTTTGATAAAGTCACAATTGCTGAGCATCTTACAATGAGGATTCAGAAGAATTTTATGAAAAAAAGAAATAAAGCATCAGTAATAAATGCTTTCCTGCTTATGATAGTTTACATCAATAAGAATATCATAAGAATGGAAACTTCCATAGCCCATCAAAAATGTAAATTGCTATACTGCCCTTGTGTAATATGCAAAGCATAAATTTATTAATTCTACAGACCTTACATATCTTAAAGATTTTCTTTTTTTTAAAGTCTGCTTTTACTTCCAGCTTGATAGTACAAAATTACAAATCAAGGCCCTTCTTCATAGCTATGCCAGAAGGTTCTGAATTCCCTGGGGATTCAGCAAATTACACATCTGCAGTTCCTGGAATAGTTTCCAAGGCTGTGACTCGCCAGGAAAATGGAGAGCTGAAAACTGGTAACTTCTCGAAGCAGGCAGCTCATCAGTAGGATCAGGATGTGCTTTTCTGAAATTGCACATCTCCCAAGCCAATTGCCAGTATTATTGCCTTTCTCTCTACTTAATTTTGTCTTGATAGAGACACTATCAACCTGGGGATGTCTGAATTTACTTTCAGGGGACTAGTACAGCTTTTCAGGGATGGGAAGGAATCTGTGTGACAGCTCTCAGACATTCCCACAGTCTCTGCTATTGCTTGAGGTGGCTCTTCCTCACCATAGAGCTGGGTCCCAAAAGTGTCCCATGTTCAGGCTAGACTTCATTCCCTACTTAGCGGTTTGCTAATGCCCCAGGAGATGGAATGCAATGGAACCCTCCCCATCTGCTGAGCACTTCTTTCTACACCCTTTCTCTACTTCTGGAGGTTCCTGTCGAGTCTGTGAGTGTGGTGGGGAAAACTCCTGCCTCGGCAACCCAATCTATAATCCCGTTCCAATTTAGAGCGAATATTCTGGCTAAAACCATTCCTTCATAATGGCAAGCCCACTGCACTGCAGGTCACTTCTGGGACAATTTTAGAAGAATTATTTGTAATCTCACATATGAGAGACAGTGGAAATGTGCCTGGGTTCCAGTCTCATTTTACAATTTACTGCTCATTTAGATTTCAGGCAACTACAGATCGTATAGGAATAAAATGGGGACAATGTCACAGTATCAAATGAGGCAACTTTTAAGGAACTGTTTACAACCCAAGTATCAGACAAATAAGAGTAGTTACCTACATATCTGTGAATCCTACACATGAGCTAAAGCAGCTTGATCATGGCTTTTGAGGGGAAGTGCAGATACAAAAGACTAATTTGAGAAGATCTGTTTATATAGCAAATGTATTTAGAAATTGGCTTGTAACTGAGATTCTATTGTTAAGAACAGGTCCACAAGTCCATGGCAGTCATGACACTTACTTTTAAACTTGCTTTTATCCAAATCTTCCACATGGTCCTCCCCAATTAAAATCTTGGCAGCGATTTCCAGGCTTACTATCTGAGGCGTTGACACTAAAAACAGCATCACAAATTTCTGGCTCATCACTCTTAAAGACTTGTCTTTGCGGCTGTTTACAGAAGCTTTGAAGAAGGATGAGGATTAGAGAATTAAAATTCATGAAGGGACAAGTGACTTCTAAAGTGACAAGGCTAAAAATACCACCACCTGGTCACAGAGTTAACAACTGCAGCATTCTCACATTAGAGACAGCAGTAGTTTTAGAGCAGCATTCCCTAAGGACCCTTGACGTTAGACCTGAGCTTCTCAATACCACATCTCACCTGCCCGAAATTCCACTCCGGGGAGTTCGACAAAACACACGTCTGGGTGTCCGTTGTGGCCAGTGTTCGCTTTGATATGATCCTCGATACTGTAACTCTTATTGAAGTCAAACTCTTGTTCGTATTCTTTCTTTTTGATCATCATGATCTGCTCGGCATACTTGTTCTCCTCCCCGACGCTTTTCAAAGTTCCCAGGGTTTTGTGGAGATTACGTCGCCCGTGCCAAGTATACCTGTTTTTGGCGAGGCGGCTCACCATGTGTAAACTCTCCAGGACATTCACGATATCGTAAATGCGCCGGCGCTCAACATCTACAAAGAATGAGCAATTACACATTACTAGGATCAGATTTTATGTGTAAAAAAATTGAGTAATGTTTTTTCTTCCATGGTTTATTAGTTACTAGGTTCTGGATAATTGCACTAAGGCTCAACAAAGACTGTGAAGATGAGAAGGCCATGTCCCTGCTCTCAAGGGTACAAATAGTTCATATGAATTAGAGGTGACATTTACCAAAGGTCTAGGATGTGTCATACAGCTTTAGGAAATTTCTACCCTAAACTCGTGAGGTAGGTATGATTATCTACACTTTAATGAGACTCAGACTGGCTAAGTAGCTCACCTCCACAGCACAGAGCCAGGAAGTGGCAAAACCAAGTTTTAATACTGTAAATCCCATACTTTACAATTTGTTTCTTATGTTACTCTTTAACACACACACACACTGTCATATGATAGGTACAAGGTACTGAGATTTCTTGCTGTTCCTGGAACCTGCCAGATATGCCCTTCCCTGAATGAAGGCCCTGGTGCCTGGCTGTCCTTCTGCCTGGAATCCCTCTCCCAGATGTCCTCATGAGCTACCTGCTGAATGACAGGGTACAGTCTACATAGCTACAATGAAGTGTATATGAATAGATGAACCTAAATGGCATATTCTTAAATGTGAAATAAAAGTTGACATTTATAAACAAGTATTAGGAGGGCAAAACTTTCTTCATGTGCTAATAGCTATGTATTAAAATAACCTGCATATCCCTTCATAGTTCCAGATTATGGTATTTCCATGATTCCAAAGGTATCCCAAATTTGCCACAGACTCCTTTTTAGCTATAATGAATTTTGAGTCTTTGAAGAGAGGAGAAAAAGGGGGCACAGGGACACAGTAATTTTGCCAAACACTCAGAAAACACATTGGTCCTCAGAACAGTGCTGAGTGGCAGGGAGCTCTAAAGCCCCCTCCCCGCCCCCCACCAAGTGGAACCTCATCAAAAACTATGAAAATGCCATTTTGTAGCCTGGCTTTTCAAGGAGAGAGCCCAGGGAGAAGTTCAAAGTTGTCACAGTTATGAAGCAAGTCACAAAACCATGGTGCCTTTCTGTAAAGCTGCAGAGCTTTTGAAATGCAGTCAGGAGCAATCTCCATTGTGATTTTTTGCTTGTTTTAAGACTCACTGAAATTGGAAATGACATGCCTTTATTCTTAAATTATAGGGCTTTAGAGATTTATAATGACCTGTGGCCTTATCTGTGTCATTACAAACACTGGCTAGATGAGTATGGGCTTGAAGGAGTAAGTCCATGAAGTCCCTTTAACCATCAAGCCATTTCAGTGAGCGCTTTGCTCACTTTGCATACTTACTAAGTTCCTCGGCTACTTCATCAAGACAGATGTCATTGTTCACAGCAGGGTTGGGATAGATAGGATATCGTTCTAAGAACTTATGACACAGCAACCCCAAACTTTTCTCTTTTCGACTTGGTTGGGATTTCTCATACTCATCTCCAGATAAGTGTTCCTACAAAGGAAAAAGTAAATAATGTCTTTTTCTGGAAGAAAGTTTGACAGATTTATTAAGGGCACCTGTGCTCTAAGACTAACACTGATACATGTGCTTCACTTCAATAGCTGCAATATTTTTGGGGAGAGGAAGGTGAGGAGACAGTATAAACTATTTGGCAGATCTAAAAGGAAAGCTTGAAGATAAGTCAGATGTTCAGAATTCCAGTGCTATATTTGATGGGGGCCAAACCTTTCTGGAGGCTGAAGGAGGCAAATTAACAGCCTGAAGGTGTTGACGATTTCTATTGTTGGCACTTCTGCAAGAGTTACTCCCCTCCTCCCCCAAATCCCTCAGTCTCCACCTCAGTCCTCTGCAAATTTACATGTAAACAATCTCTGGACTTGGGTAATCCATTTCTGTTCTCAAACAGCCCTCGTTTCTGATCTCTGTAGCGGATTTCAGGGCTCACGGCACTGATGAGCATTTTCAGGTTGGCTGTTGGTGTCCACGGTTCTCCCTGGGAGATGTCCTTGGGCTTGGTTGGTGTGGTTAAAAGGCCAAAGTCAGGCTGAATGTCTGTCAATACTATATTTGCTGCAGTGGATTCTTTCAGAGGTGTTTTCATCAGTCCCCTTTTATGTGGCTCAATAAAGAGATTTTCCTGGTTTAAAACAATAATTAAATTCACTGTAAAATGGGATTTATCACATAACCTTTGACTCTAGAAATTGTAAAATAAATAGACTATTACTAAGGAAAATAATGCCTAATGAGACTGCAGAGTTGATTAAATTAGTAACTATATTGCAATGATCACTTGACACTTGTCCATTCTAAAAGCTAAATTTTCCATTTTTAATTTTGCAACAAAGCATGAGTTTGATGTTTTTACCTTCTGTTTCAAGAATTAAAGAAACTTTAATACTTATAATTTTTTAACTTTTTATGTTGAAATAATTTTAGATTTAGAGAGAAGTTGCAAAAATAGCATAGTGTCCCCATATACCTTTAACTCGACTTCCCCTAATAGGAGTGATAATTTTAAGTTATCCCAAACTCCTAGGAGTGACTTTTACTCATGACACTGTGATAAGGCCTCCATGGTGGAAACCATGTCCCATTCATCTGTGTATTACCCATCTAGTACAACGGCGACAAGCAGTAGGTGCTCAGGAAAACACCACTGATGTGGAAGAGTTAGAGAGCCCAGGAGTTGAGAGCAAGGGCTAGTACATGGTCAGACCTGTTGGCAACATCCAGTCGTGAGCAAAATCCAGAGTGCCAAAGAGTAGAATTTCTGACCAGGAAAGCCTGCCCTTTGAATACCTACCTCTTCACTTTATAGATGGAAAAGTAAAATTAGTTATTCGAAGTCACAACAAAGTTACTTCTTGGCAGTGGGGGGACTGTCACTGAGATGTAAGAGGGTAACTTAACAGCAGTTCATACATAAGACTAATGGAGAACATGTTTCTTCTACTTTTGGACACTGGGGACTTAACATATCCCCAGTGAAAGAATAGAGGAAGCACTAATTCCTCGGTGACTTTAGAACCAAAGATTAATGGGACTCTTTTATGTGCCTGTGATTTCTTAGAATTTATCAAGGGCTTTTCCATTGGTATTTCCACCAAATCCTGTAGCCCCATTTATTCTGTAGAAGAGGACAGCCAGGCTGGGACATTGCACAGGACTTGATCCAACTACGGTGCTCTTACATGGAAGTCAGTGAGAGGAATCCAACGAGGGACCCCTCTGAGCAGGTGCACCTGAGACATGCTGAGCCAAGCGAGGAGTTTTCTAAAGGATGCGGACCTTGCCTCAGACTATCACAGCAACAACCATTGTCATATTTGACTAATGTCTGAAACTTTTAGGAAATCTCTATATTTTTTAACCTTGCAGTAGTTGGATAGCAATGAAGACATCCCCACTGACAATTCTTTTGTAATTTTACAAAATGCTTTTCTCTCAAATGGAGCATTTATAGTCCCTATAGTAAAAGAAGCTGGTGTTTTGGTAGGAAATCATGTTTAAAAGAACAATCTCAAATCATGTCAAATGCATTTTCTGGATTCCTTTTTTTCAAGAATTTTCAAAATTATTGTAATCAAATTTTACTATTCTTAAAAATACCTTTTCTCTCTGTTTATCTCTGACATTTCCACCAAACTATTAACAATTAGAAAGATTGCTTTAACTCTTGGCAACTCTCCCCCCTCTTCAAAAATTAAATTTCCCTTCCTTCTGGGTTTTTACAGAGGGCAACTATAGGGAGATGTGGCATTAATAGATATTGGATATTGAAAAATTATGGAGTTAAATCTGGATGGTAATGCATTTAAAACTGCAAGGATGAATACTGAAGTTAAAATGGTACCTTTTCGTTCTCCATCCTGTAAATTTCTCATTCATTTAGAGTTTCTTTAAAAATGAAATTTCTGAAGTTCCTCCCAATATCCTGTTGGTTTCAGGACTCCAATCAATTCTATTAAAAAGTTTGATATCTTCAAAAACAAATAGAAAAATTAAAAAAAAATAAAAGCAGAAAATCCGTTGAAAATTCGTTCATGGACAACACAGGCCACTGAGACAAAGACTAACGAAAACAGGCAAACTATATTTAATTTTATTCCTGACAAGGGTTAGCCTCACTGGGCAGAAAACTACATCAAACGCCAGTAAATTTTTTCAGCAAACCGATCCGCTGTCACGAGACTTGAAGCAACCCTCACCAGTGACAGCCCTCTCTCAGCTTTAGAGACTGCAGGCCACTCTCCGGACCCCACCGAAAGGATTGTAACAAGCACAAGAACCCACCTGTTCACAGACTGAGCTCGCGAGCCTGGGTTCCAGCTAAACTGACACGACCTAGGTATCTGGATAAAAATCTTTATCTGGTTGCCTGAATTTCTCCCCCGACACACACGTGCATAGGCTAAGCAGAAAAGTCTTGGTAAATTGCTTGGTAAGAAACTTCCAAATTCAGTCCTTAAGCTCCAGTCGTAACTGCGCATTTAAAGAATGCCTTATGATTCAAACTTTTTATAAAGACTTTTCCATAGGTGCAAAAAGCTAGGTACTCGCTATTCCGATGGCCAGTTCATGCCACAATGTTGGACCCCACCATGAAAAGCTACATTTGCTCAGTAAGGAAAATCAGGTACAGTACTCGGCCGCCACACACTCCGCGCACTTCCCCCTCCGCCTGGCTAATTGCCCTTCCCCCCAGGCCCTGTCCG
Organism: Lyroderma lyra; assembly: GCA_004026885.1. Classification (NCBI taxonomy): domain Eukaryota; kingdom Metazoa; phylum Chordata; class Mammalia; order Chiroptera; family Megadermatidae; genus Lyroderma; species Lyroderma lyra. Next base: position 24,774 of record PVJL010009075.1, on the reverse strand, counting down.
CGCGCCGCCGGCCCTGCAGTTCCCGGACAGCATCATCGGGGTTTCTAGGGCAACGATTTCCGACCAATCAGAAGGCCGACTGCGGGCCTGCGATTGGCTGATGGCACCAGGGGCGGGTCCGGATCTTCCGCCTTCGATTTAAAAATTTGGCGCGTAAAGCCGGCCCGTGTCCGGCACCTCCTCTTAGCTGCGCGGGGCTTGAGCGCGGGCAAACCCGCGCCCCGAATCGTGACATCCCTGCCCCTCCCTCTCGCTCGCCCCCTCCCCTCTGCGCGGGAGCTGAGCTCCTCCCTCCACGGCCCCCAGCGGAGCGAGAGGCGGGAAACGGCCGCCGCTGCCGCTGTCTTCCCGAGCCCTCTGCGGGTGGCCGTCGGCCGGGCACCGCTTCCCTCTGCGTCCCTCTGACCTGTCAGTTCATTTCAAAGTTGGAGTGAGTGGAGGCTGAGCGGGGACCCCCTTGGTACCTCCTTCCCGCTTAGGCTCCGGAGCCCGAGAGTCGGGCCGTCAGTCTGTCCTTACGCCGCGCCGAGGTGGGTGCCAGAGGGAAACGTCGGGACCGGGACTGATGGGCCGGTGAGAGGGCAGAGACAGCGTGACCGTCCAGAAGCAGTCAAGCCCCGATTTGAAATTAACCCGCTCCAGGCGCGAGCCGATCCCGCGGGCGGGGCGGGCAGCTCCCCTCCCCCACGCCTGCTCTTCCCGGCCCGGGACCTCGCGCGCCAATCCGAGCCTCCATACCGGCCCACGGCGAATCACCGTGCAGGTGCCGCCCTCGGTCCCGCCTCTACGATGGTGTTGTGGGGGGGAAGTTTAGCAACTTTTTTTCTTTTCTTTTTTTTTAATTTGCAAACACCCCCTCTCTCCTTGCTCAAGATTGGGGGATGAAGTGTGGCCCTCCTGGGCACGAAGGCTGGGACGCGGGACTAGGGCGTTCTGTGATCCCCTGCCCAGCCCCCAGATCCATACTCACCTGACTTGCAGACCCTAGCCGGGACCATTCTCCCTTCCATCCCTGGCATGCATTATTGTGCTGTCCACCATCTGCCCCATGGCCTCTAGAAATTGGTGTGTGGAGGGAGATGCTTGGCCAATTGGTGTCCAAACTCGGTGAGCCTGGGATCTTGGCCGAAACGTGAGGACTCAGGTGTGTGAGGAGGAGGATTAAGGTGGAAAACCCGCCAAGCTTATCTGGGCGTCTGCTGTTCCCTCTCCTGGTCTCCCACCCGCTCCTCCATATCCCTTCTCTGTCGCCTTCGCTCGTTTTCCCTCTTTTTCCTGTTTCCGAGCCTCGAGGCGCTTCAGCATGGAATATTGTGGAGTTCTAGATTAATAGTAGGATTGGGAGACGCTCTAGTCCAACGCGCTCGTTTTCCCAGACGGGGAACCCGAAGCCCGGGGCGGCAGTGCTGCCTTGCCTGTGCCTGGATTGTTGGCGCTCTCGTTGGCTGGCTCCGCTCTTGGCTCCCTAAAGCATTTCCCCTTTTCTGGGGACCTGTATTGGAGTTGCGGGACCGCATATATTGCCCAATCTCACCAAGACCAGAGCGCCCATCTGTCGACTGTTCGGTTTGAGCGCTTCCTCCTTTTTTTGTTATCTCCCGTCTCTAAAACTACAGCAAGCCAAGGGCTCCGATCCCCCAGTTCCACGCCTGTGATGACTTGCTGCGCGGGACGTTTTTATATTCCCGGATGAGAATTAAGGGCAGGGATGCTGTGATAGCGACACTGCGGCCGCCGTGCTGCAACGACCGGCAGTAGGGCCAAAGGTCCCGGTGGCAAGCTGTGGCTCTGACCGCCCTGGACTGCGACCTCAGGGCCCTCAGGGTAACCATCCTGAACGGTTAGCGCCGTGGTGTCTCAGTTCTTCCGTCGCCGCCGGCTGGCCGGCCGCGGGCCAGATCCAGCTTTTAAGCAAGTGTGGCTCAAGAAAGCACTTCGACCTGAAAGCCGGTTCTTGGCGTGGTGCTGTGCAGAAGCGGGCGGCCGCCTATAGCTCTCAGATTTAAAATAAAACGAGGGGCAGGGGGCAGGGCCCCTCCACTGACGCCCTGAGCAAGTAGTTCTTCCTGAGTCCCCGTCCACCTTTTCTGGAGCAAGGCGTGGTTATAAATGCATCAACAAAAGGTGGGCAGTTGGTGCTTCTGCTTTATGCACTGTGTGTTTCACAGTTGGTTGTGTTCCTCCTCCCTCTCGGTGTCTATAGGAGTGCGCCCGTTCAGCTCTGCCCCACCGACCATAAGCTTTTACTTCTTTAAAGGGCGTCTTCAGAAGCAACTGGTCTGTTTAGAGGTGGTGAGTCATTCACATCTATGGCTACAAGGCCATTCATGCCCCTGGGTTCTGGGTGCCAGATACTTGTAGGGAAAGTAATGTAAGGAGCAGCCATCTCTGGTGACACTGCACAGATGGCATCTCATTTTATACTCAGCACAGGTATTAATCATGGGTTAAGAGAAACAGAGCATTTTTAAGCAACAAAGCCCAGGTTTCAGGGTAAGTGACAGTGCTGGGATTTGAAGCTAAGTCTGTTTATTCCTAAGTGCTTTTTACTGAATGCTATTTTCTCCTCTGTGCTGGTGCTGGTCCTTACTTCCTTTGCAGGGTGGTCGTGCCCATTTTATAGAGAAGAAAACTAAGGCACAAAAAGATGTAAGCGATGGCCAAGTTAGCTATAGAGTTGGGATCATGATGCAGGTTTACTTGCTCCCAGTTCATACATCCCATCCCACTGCCTCTGCAAGTTCCTGTGTGAAGCAATGTTGACATCTCATGAGCCCTTAACCATCTAACCCATCCCCCAACTTAACAAAATATAGAAAAACTTGTAATTCTTGTTTTATAATATTAATTGTCGTATCTTATTGAAGCATGTGAAATTATAATCCACCTCACTGACTATGATGAAAAGTGGTTCTATTAAGAGTGAAATGATATATTTTTCAAGTATTAATTCTTTCAGGTATTGAAGATAATGAAAAAAGGCAAGCAAGCTGAAACAATTCCACTCAACGCTGTGTAGTGAAATTCAGTGTGAGTGTAAAAGAAAGATACAAATCTACTGAAAACTTTTATGTTTACTGCACAGCCAAGAAAGAAGGGTGAGGGGACTAGCTGAAATTTTTTTCTAATTTTCCCATCAAACATGTTTTTCAGTTATTAGTTGTGTAATCCAAGGGAATAATTGTGCATTTGCTTCTGGTCTTTTGTTCATCATGCTGTGTAGTCTGTCTCACCAAAGTCAGACCAGTTTTTTGACTCTGCCTTTTGACTCTGTACACCCTCATGGCTTGTACAACTTGGGGGGGGGGGGCTGAGATGTTATATAACACATTCAGCTCTAAACAATGAAAAAAGCTATCAGAGGTAAAGGGAAAGATGGGCATCCTCTGAAGTGTCTAGATTTGATGGTAACTTTCCGGATTTTGGAGTTGTGTCCATTTTCATCAGCACCAGAGCCTCACACACACAGGATGTGAGAAGATCAAGCCCTTCCCCCGCTGAATGGGTGGCCAAATAGCTAAGGAAAGAGTTGCTCTAGCTAGTGGGTTCCTAGACCTTTTCTTCTGGCTCTCTTGCCACCCCCGCCTCCCAAGTGCTTCTATCACCAGCTCTACTTCCTGACCCAGTGGGGCAATGCAGGGTTGTGCTTTTTCTGCAACACATGTAGGCATAGCCACCACAAAACAGCTGTCTAGAGCTTTAAATTATACCAAGTCCCATGTGCTGGGTTAAATCGCAGCTGCTCACAGCTGTATCTCAATCCTCCCTGGTCCTTTTAACTAGTTGGTTACTCTGCCCCAAAATGAATCGTGCTGGGTCCAATCTGGGCAGGGTTTCAAGAGGATGAATACAAGGGATGCAGGAGGGGGGAATGCCTCAGAGCTGGCTTGTGCTGACTATGGAGCTAGGCTTGGTCAGAGCCCACTGATGGCTGCAGCTGGGCTGTGTGTCAAGTCCCCTCTAACTCTCCTGTGACTTCCTGTTGGGAACTGCACTCAACTGATGAACATTGGATGGGTATTTGGAGCCCTGGACTCAGCAGGAGCACCAGTGGTTGCTGCCATTTATTGAGTAATTACTGTTCTGAATATTAAAAATGCTTTGGGGCTAATAGAATACAAAATACTGAGGACCCTTTTATGGAATTAGAGTCTGAGTGCTGTCCTTCTTCTTACTGCATCACCTGATCTTAAAATTGTCCTAGAGCTAAAGATCATGTAGGCTTAGCACTTATCAGTGGATCGGAAGAACTCCTTTTTCCAGGCTCCAGAACATTAAAAAATAGTATATGTACAGGGAATGGGGGCAGGAATTTATGACATGAAAAAGTCCCAGTCCACGCTGGAATCCCATAACCTTCCTGATCAGCGACTGCTACCCTTTGCTTGACGTCTGGTAGTAAAGCATACCTGCTAACTCGCTTCAGGCAGAGTCCTCACATCCTGTCCTGACCACAACCCTATATGTGCATCTCTGTTCCAGACACCCCCACCCCCACCCCGATACACTGTGAACTCCTGAAGGGCAGGGAGAGGGACTTCCTCATCTCTCTTTCTCCCCCATTGCCCAGTTGGGTGCCTGACCCAGAGTAGGGCTTGATAAATATGACTTGATTGAATAAGGTCCTAGTCTTGGGTGCCATCTCACCAAGCCCAGAGAATACCTTGTCTTTTAACTTCTTTATCTTCAGGACCAAGTTCAATGCCTGGCACATACTTGGTGCTCAGTAATGTTAGAAAAAAATGATCTCATAGTTACCACCCCTTTCAAAATGGTTTTTGCTTTACCTATGTACTATTCCTCCCCCCACTTTCTTACCTATGACTTCTGTTTGATCTGTTTAGTCACTGTATCACAGTATCCTGAATACCTACACTCCCAACCCCTGAATTAGGTGCTTGATGTATACAGGTGAGTGAAAGAGGCAAAGGTCTTGCCCTTTTGGAATTCACAGTAAAGCAGCAGAACATTATCTGCCACAAAGTGTTAACTGTTATTATTATTATTATTATTATTATTATTATATTATCTTAGTTTTTTCCTATAAATGTGAGACTTCTCTGCCACTAACTTTAGCCATTGTCTCTTTTCTGTGTCCTACTTGTACAATACTTTTTCTTCCAGTTTCTGGAGGTATTTTTCTTCCCTAGGAACCCAACTTTTGTTCTTTCCTCCTTTTGTGCATGGGTCACTTGCTCTGAACATGGGGACTGTGCTGGGCACCAGCTACAGGACATGGTGGCTGCCCTCAGATCGCAGTGATGAAGCCAACCTTTCACTTACCACCTTTCTTGCTCGCTCTCTCTTTTTCTTTTCCAAGGACATAGAATTCATTTGGACAAATTGTCTGCTTTTCTGAGTCTTTCAAACCGCTGCCTCACAGTTGCTGGAGGCAGCCTGGTGTCTCTTGGAATGACCACTGAAGTAGACTTAAGTGACTTAGTTAAACCTCAGCTGGCTCTCAGTTGGAACTGGGAGTCAGGAAGACAGAACAGGCTTCTGATCAGCTGAGTCAGGCTGGGGGCATCTCCCCACAGGGCTGCAGGCCATTACCACGTGCTCTGACAGCCCACGTCTTCCTCAATCAGGTTTCTTTGAACTCCTTGGCGCTCGTGAATTCCCCTTGGCGTCGTGGTTTTCAGGGTCTGGTTTGACCTTATATACCCCATAATGCCCAGATGTATTATGGTAGAGTTTATCTGCTCGCTGCACTGCTTCACCATGTAGTATAGATGTGGAATAGGACATACACATTTAATTTCGTTAAATACTTAAGATCTTGCAAAAGAAGTAGATAGCTCTCCTCTGAGCTTTAATTGCAAAAGCTCACTAAAAGCTCACAGTGTTTTTCTGTGTGGATATTGGTTGGAGTAACTGCATTTGAATCTGCCCACAAAACAGATAGTTCTGCATGTGTTTTTTAAATAGTGCTAAGCCTTGTTACAAATTCAATCTTTGAAATAAAACTCTGTAATTATTTTCAAGTTAGTTTGAATAATGTAAAATGATATTTTTATTAAAAAGGGAAAGATACTTGTTAATCAAAAGTTTTAGATGCTGGTTATCTTGGCATCATTGTTAGACTAATGTCATATGTGTGTCATACCACAGATGGCTGCTTTTCAGAGAAACTTGGGGTCTTCTTGTCAGTTATCTATCTTGAGAGTGAGATGTGGATAAAAGGTAGGACTTAGAGTGAAATAGATGTTGGTCCAAAGCTTACCTCATCATAACAGCTGTGTGACCTTAGGCAAATCACATAACCTCTCTGAGCCTCACCTTTTTCCTCCTCACTAAAATGGGGATCGAAGTACCTACCTTGAAGGATTGTTGTGAGGATTAGATGAGACAAAGGATGTGAAGTGCTTAGCAGAATGTTAGCTTGTTATGGTAAGCACTCAGTAATAGCTATTATATGTTATTATAATCCAGACAAATCAATAGTCATTTTTGTTTTTATTTTTTCTCATTTTAATTACGCTGGGGAAAGAGATTCCCCGGAGCCAGTTTGATTGGCTACGAAATTGTTTCTCCTGAGCGACTGAGTCTGCCTCCTCCACCCCTTTGTCCTACCTCCTGCTCCCCCCCTGCAGGTGCGGCTGTGCTCAGCTTGGCCGGGAATGTCCAGTGTCCTTGGAAGCCTTACAGCTAGAGGCCTGCTTTATCTTTTTTATTTTTTTTTATTTTTTTCTTTAGGACTTAATAGAAATGCTTGAGAAAGTTACATTATGAGGAAAAGCACTCTAAGATACTCTTAGTTCTTAGTCGAATTATTCTAGTAAGTGCCTCATCTAGGTTATTGGCTCTATTGGTACATATCGCCTCTCCTCCTCTTTCTTCTGTCTCTGCCCCCAGCACACAAACACCTCAATTGCTCTAAGCACAGGCCTGGGCATAGAATTGGATTCAGTTAATATTTGCCAACAGGCTTAGAATCCAGGGACTCTGCCTCTAACCCTGGCTGTGGCACCTGTGAACTCTGCAGCCTGAGGAAACCCACTTACCTCTCTGAGCCTCAGCTTCTTCCCCTGTGAAAGGGGCTGCCCATGTCTATGAACAGAAAGACTTCCCTGATGGTGTAGGATCAGGTATGGTGTAGACAACGTATGTAAAAAAAGTTTGAAATTATCTTCTTAATATGGTCAGCTGTCTTGCTAACTTACTGATTTCCACGGTGGAAACTACCATGTGCTGTGTGATTGTAGACAAGTGATCCAACTTCTCTGAGCCCCAGTGGCCTCCCCTGTGATGTGGGAGAGCAGGCGTGATTACTTGGATCTCAACATTGTGTAATTTTTTGCCAATGCTGGGCTTCCCTTGGAAATAGGAAGAAGCACAGATTTTGAAGTTTGACAGACAGGTCAATCCTGCTTCATAGTTGCTATTTTTTTGTCTTTCTGTACCCATAAAGGATTATCTCAGAGGGTTCCAGGTATTTTTGAAAACTAACAGCAGTTTGGCTGAAGGGTAATTTTGCCTGCAATAAGACGTTAGCTGTGAGTACAACTCTGTAGTGATAGCAAATGCTTCAGACCTTAAGATTCAGCTCCAAAATTTCCAAACTCTAGTGGCCTATATGATAGAACCAGTTTGCTTTTCAAATGTTGAATTTTTTTTGCTTAAATAACAGTGTTCCAAGAGCTGGAATGGTTTATTGTCCCCCTGCCATTGAGTCTGCTGTTCCCAAGGTGTGGCTCAAGTATTTCCAACAGACCTGTCTCCCTGACCTCTAGCCCAGTGTTGTGCAGCTGTGTCAACAGGCTTTTGAAGATCACACACACCAGCTGACTGGTCAGCAGCCCCCGGGATCACCTCTGCAACCTTTGTCACAGGAAATCAGGAAAGGCGTGTGGAAGCTGGCATTGCCTGAGAGGTGAGAGAAGGAAAATGATGAGGTCCTTTATGAAAATGTGGGAGAAATTTACCCAAATTCATGGTCCAATTCCATCAGTAGGATCTGGGATTGTTCCTCCCTGCTCTTTCTCTTTCTGTCAAAATCAATACAATGAGTTGGTTGCTTTAATCTGACCCATATATGTGTCAGCCAGTGACTGTATGTTGGTGATGCTGGTGGTTCCGCAAGATCTGGAAGAGCTTCTGAATCATCAAAATATGGAGAATATGTACAGGAGAATGCGAGTACAGAGTTTTATTGATTGATTGATTGATGATTGTATTCTCTGTTTGAGGGGATAGGCAATCTTTTTTCCAGTATTTACCGAGAGCTCCCTTGTAGGGACAGGAATTTTGCAGGTGCTTTACATTCTTACTGTGCTCTCTCATTTAATCTTCACCACATCCTTAGAAGTACGTTGTTTTTATTCCTGTTTTGCAAATGAGGGGAGCTCTGGGAGGTTAAAACTGGCTGAGGGTAACACAATAAGCAAATGGCACAGCAAGGACCCCTTGCCGTGTGGCACTCAGCCCTTGTTCTGAACTTTTACTCTGTGCTGCTTCCGACTGGTGGACCTGTGTTTGGGTAATGTGCTGTGCAACCAGGAAATCAGAATCTTTGGTTGACTAGCAAGCCTCTGCACGTCCTTTTAGTCACCGAGTCCTGTCAGTTTGTCCCTCCCATGTGCCTTGCCATTTCTTTTCATTCTAACCCTTGTTCCTGCCCACTTGGACCATTGCAGCTCACGTTGTCACCAGTCGTTTCCGTTTCCATTCTTTCTGCTCACCCTGTCAGATTTATCTTCTTTTCACACTATTTTCTCTTAAAATGTTTCATTTAAAATGTCCCAGGGACTCTCTGCGGCTCCCAGAATAAAGTCAATACTCAGGCCTTGACATCAAGACCCTTCCACTCCCACACCCACCGGCCATGATTGACCTCAAAGCTGCTTTCCGGCCTTACCCATCACTTCCGGCGTTAACTTGACGTTGCCTTGGATTTTCTGAGTTCAGCATCTTTACCCATAAGGTGTCCTCCTCTGCCTGGAATGTTACATCTTTCCACCCAGCCTCCCCTCTGTTAAACATCTCACCCTGCCCTAGGTGAAGTGGGCTGTCCTCAGTGACACTTTCTCTAGCTGCTTTGCAGGAATGATGCCCCCTGAAGCATTTTGTAACACTCAGACAGTACATCTCACCTATTGCTTCACTGCGCTTATTTGTGTATGTCCTCCCTAATCCTAATGTGAGGATGAAACTTCTGTGTGTGTCACCATTGCCATTAGCCTAGTGCCTTGCACGTAGTAGGCCCTTACTTGGTTGAATGAATGAACTAATGAACAGGGACAACCAGATAGTAAGAAATAGTCACTTATTGGGTATTTACTGTGTACCAGACAATATTCTTTGCACTTTTGTAGGTAATGATTCCTTTAATCCTTGCAACGACTCTAAGAGATAGGTGATATAATTGTCCCCATGACAAAGGTGAGAAAACCAGAGCACACTGAGCTGAACTAACTTGTCAAAGAATTAGCGATGGACCCCAGATTCCAATCCAAGCGGCCTGCCTCCAGAACCTAGATTCTCCCTGTGGCTACTCTCCAGGACTCCCATGGAAGGTCCTACAGGCTAAAGGTGTACTTACATAAGAGCTACTTCATGGGCTTATAGGTTTATCATTTGCAGCAGGTTTAGGACAGTCTGAGAATGGTTAGGATCCAGCATTTCTTCTCTAGGCCAGAACACGAAGCCTTGCCCACCTTGGCAATGTGCATTGGGCAAATTGGTAAGCCAATATAACCAGCTCCAAGTGCCAGGGTTCCCCACCTGACAGGTGCCATGTAAAATTGAAGCATGTTTTCCACATCTTATGAAACATGGTAACTTCATTGCGCAGTAGTCAGCCTATGGGCCTGGAACACCTATAACACTCCAGTTCAGGTGTGAGATGATTACTCAGTTAATAATCCTAATCGGCCTAGTGCACAAACCCTATGTTTATCACTCACATCTCATAATTAACTTTTATATTTTCCTTAACTTTACAACTCAGTATGTGTACCAGAGTGATTGCAAACCTACATTTATCTAATTTAGCATGCATTTGCATGTGCTGCAATTAGACTCACATGTTGCATAATCCTACATTTAATCGTCAGATGGCATCCTCTCTTTCTTTCTCTATTTTTTTTTTTTTTTTTTGATCTGTGTGGTTTGCTGCTGGTTGTGAGCTGCATGTGGAATCTCAGGCTGAGGCACCTGCAGTCACAGAACCAAAGACAATGTAAAGCTGGAGGAACTGTCTTCCTTATTTACAGGTGAAGAAATGAAGACCCAAGAAAGTAAAGATTCTCACCTATCCAAACAGCTCATTATTAAAGTTCCTGAAAACATGAAAGAATGAATACATCTGCAAAGAATATCTCCCAAACCATTCCAGTGTAGAAATTCCATAAATAATTCAAGCGAATCTTGACAATTAGAATGGAGTTTGAGTCTGGATTCAAGCTGAGGCTGGCCCTGAAAGAAATCCGGTTACAGGCACGGGAGAATCTTGGGATATTCCAACGTTGTAACCCTTACCAATTGTTTATGGGCTTTGGGCTGGTTATTGCCAGCAGATGTTTCATTATAAGGAAAGCTGGTGAAAATCTTCCCTTCCTTCTGTATCTTTTGTAAAATACTTTATTCCTCTATAAACCTAGATTGGAAGGGAGTGGGAGGTTCATCCAGAAATTAGGGATTAGCATAGGAAGCATCAGATTATTACAAGATGAATGGGGATTCAAATACCTACTGGTCTACTCAGTACACTGACCAGGTGTACCGTTTTAAATGGGACAGAAAACAATGGTACTGTCCGGTTTCAAACAGTACATATGGTCAGCCTATTGACACCTTGAATTTAGCCCAGCGAGACTAGGCTGACCACATGTACCATTTGAAATGGGGCAGTACCATTGTTTTCTGTCCCGTTTAAAATGGTATGTGTGGTCGGCCTACTACTCAGCTTGTTTTATAATGAAACCCAGAGCGCCATATCTAACATCACGAAGTTGGTCTCAGATCTGGGACTCGAGTCTCTGTGTCTTTACTTGCAGTTCAGGTTTTTCTCACTACAGAGCTCTGCCAATGACGAGACCAAGAGAATGAGGTGTGCGCCTTGACTCCTTGAACTCTCTCCTTCCCTCCGCACCTTTACATAGTGCCTGTGAGTTGTAAACCAGGGCTGTAGGGATGCAGAGCCTCAGACCTTGATCTTGGCTGGGATAAAAGTGCTAGGGAAGGGTATCCACCCACATGAAGAAGGCAGCTGCTCCTCACTGTGGAGATTTTAGATTCAGAAACAATTTCAAAGAAGGGAGAGGAGCCCAACACTGTACCAGCCCACAGTAGGAACTCTGCTGATATTTGCAGAACGAATGCGCACATTGACAAGGGGATGAGGGTGGAGTGATAAAGTTAGAAAGATAAGAGCAGGCTAGCTGTTGCCACCTGCAGTTTCTTTGCTTAGAAAGCAGAGGAAATCCTGAGAGACCTATCATAATGGACTTCATCTCTTCATCTGCCCAGGAAGAAAGACCTGGTCATTAATGTGAAAGCACTAAGAATTATCAGGGCTGGAAAAGAGAGCCCAGTAGTGTGCTCAGGAAGAAGAGGAGAATGGCCCCTGCCACACCTCCCGAGCTGGGAGACCTTCCCACTGCGGCTGACAGCAATCGGAACCCAGCAGCCAGGGCGAACCTCTGTCACACATACCTTTTGTATCTCCTGGCTCCTATCAGTGCCCAGGGACTAGTAGGTGCTCAGTAAGTGTATATTGAATGAATGAACAGACAGTACATTGTTGAAATGTGTGGCATATCATCAAGTCGGCAGGGAGAAAACATTGAATGGCCAAAGTAGTATTAAAATATTTTAATGGCCTATATTAGATGGACCAAAGGAATAAGATTAAATTCGCCTAGTGCAAATGTAACTCCAAGTCGACATTTAGTTTCAAGAAATCGATTGCCCAAATTGTGGGTGATGCTTGAAGCGGTGCAGTTCATATTTGAAAAAAGCCAGTAGTGTGTAGGTCTTAATGTGCTACAGGCTCAATGTGAAACAAGGTTGTGATGTAGCTGCTGAAAGGAAGTTGGACTCCATAAGTAGAAGCCAGGTCCAAATCAATGCAGGTGACACGCCCTGTAGTTTCTGAGCTCTCTCAGGTCACAACTGGGGCATGTTCATTTGGGGTTCTATAATAGCCACACCTTCACTTGGGTCCAGTGCTTTAGTTTACAGAGTGTTTTCCTAGGCATTGTCTTGTTACACTGTCCTAATAAGATGCTTTATATCCTGCCGAGGGCAAGCCAACTTGCTCAAAGTCACCTAGCTGGTGAGTGTCAGAACCCAGGGTTCTGACCCTCATTCGTACTCTTTCTGCTGCATCATGCCGCCTTTATGTGGACCAGAGCCCCTGCTGCACAGCTTCTAAAAGCAAGGCCAGCACGACACTTGTCAAGTGCTGTCAACAGTGGACACGCTCAGATGGGCATCCTGCCGCACAGTGATGAGTGAGAAACCACTTCTAACTCAGGAGGGCTTGGGTAGGCCAGCTCACACCCATAAGCACAGTGACCGTGGCCTATTTCAAAGCTGACAACAGAAAAATATCAGACATCACCTCGCCTTTGAGTGAGCCCAGGAAAGGACAAATCTCCATTCTCAGCATCTCAGATCCTATGGAAAGGATTTGAGAGCCGGTTGTAAAGGAGGAAGAGGAGGAAAGGGAAAAGTACTAACGTATGCCAGGTGCCTGTTAAGTGTTAAGACATCACACCTTTCTTTGAGTTTCCTGTTTTAACACAGCACCTGTCTCTGCATCCTCACTGCTCACGCTGGTCACCATTTGACTCCTCCACCCACTGGCGTTGAGTTGTTATTAATAATCCCTTACATCCATCTGATCTCCCCCGATGGTTATCCAATTCACTTTTCCAAAAAAAGCCTGTGAGAAGAGAAAAAAAAAGCTTCCTGATCTCACTTGCATGTGGAATCTAAAAAAGTAGAGTGCATACAAGCAGAGTGCAGAATGGGGGTCACCAGGAACAGGGAGGTGGGGGAAATGGGGAAGTGCTGGTCAAAGGGTACAAAGTTGCAATTATGTAGGATGAACATGTCTAGAGGTTTAATGTACAGCCCGATGGCTATTCTTAATAACACTGTATTGAATACTGGAAATAATGCTAAGAGAGTAGAATTTAGGTGCTTGCATCACAGAAAGTTAGCTATGTCAGGAGATACGTTAAATTAGCTTGACCAGCAATCATTTCTATGTATACTTGTATGTATGAGGGCTGTCCAGAAAGTATTCAGCCATGTAATATGAAAACTAGAGGCATTTGTGGCTGGATTTTTTTTCTGGACAGCCCTCACATACCAAATAATCGTTTTTATTAAAAACAAAAACAAAAACAAAAAGAGATGAATAGGGCAGAGATTATTTCCTCATTTCACAATGACATTTGAATCCTCTTTCATTTTTTTGTCGGTCCATCTGTCTCTTCTCCCACCAGGCCATCCAAATGTCTGGCAAGATATTGGGACATACTCATATATAAACTCATATAATAAAAGGAGGTATCATATTCTGGTCTTTAAGTAGAAACAACTAGAGATGATGGGGTGGCAGCATGTCATTGCAGACCATGACCAGTAGGTGGCGCTCCGGGCCCTAGGAGGCTCAAGAGCTCGTTCAGCCCTCCATCCCAAGCTTTCATTTTCTATTTATTACTGTATTTAAAATCAAATTCTAACTCATCATTGAGAGTCGGTATTCAATTTAATTTTAATTCTATTTATTTTCTCTTAATTGTTCCATGCTCTTCTAAAAATGGTCAAATTAAATCTAGTTGTGTCAGGGCTTTCTGGGTAAGTGAAAGACATGTCCAGGAAATTCAGACTCCTAAGTAAATTAGCATCTCGGCCAACTGATAACAGGTCCCAGATTCCTTTCTTAGGAAATGCTCATGAAAAGTTAATGCTGTTGGGAAAAGCCTGGAAGGATACACTTTAAGATAGTAGTTGTCATATCCCCCGTGGTGGGAATAGCAGATGGTTTTGTTTTGCTCTTTATGCTTATCTGTACTTTATTCATTTTTACAATGAGCATGTATTAATTTTCTTGTTTGTTTTTAGTTTTTCACTGAAGCACAACCTACAAATGGAAAAGTATGCAAATCTTAAGCAAATAGTTTAGATTATGTATTTATTCACATGTGTAACCTTCACTCAGATTATGGTCTATATGATTAGAACCCAAAAAGCTTCCTTGTGTCCCTTCCCAGTAAACCTTCCTGCCTCCACCCCCCACAACTGACCCCTAGGACCATTATTCTATCACCATAGATTACTGTTGCCTATTTTTGAACTTCATATATATATGGACCTCTTTCGTATTTGGATTCTTGTTCAATACAGTTACTTTCGGTTGATGTGTATAAATATATCAAAACTCACCAATCCGTTTTGTCATTTTGTGTAGAAGTCTATTTTTTCATTGGTGTACAGTATTCATTGTATGAATCTATTACAGGTATATATTTTTATAATAAATTTATTAAAAATGATTAAATATAGACATGGAAACCTTCTTGCTGAAGGCCATGGAGCCATTTCAACTGCAAGATAATCTTCAGAGTACATGGATGAAGGCAGCTGATCAGCCATTGGCTTCAATGCAAGGGCCGGGAGGGCTTTAACACGCCTTGCTGCGGTTCTTGGCCTGAAACACACGGTGGTTCTTACCAGTCAAGACCCAGCTCTGAGACTCAGAGGAATCTTTCTCACCTGAAATAGGACCAGTTTAAAAGGTGACTGTGGATTCAAGTCTAGATTTGTGTCACCTGTCCCTTTCAATGTATGCGAGCCTTTAGATTCTTAATAGATATAGTTGATTCTCATTTTTCACAGGTTCTATATTTACACATTCACCTAATTGCTAAAATGTATTTGTAATCTCCAAGCCAATACTCACAGGGCTTTCACGGTCATTCGTGGACATGTGCAGAGTAGAAAATTTTGAGTTGCACATCACTCATGTTCCCAGCTGAGGTGGGACAAGGCGCTGTTTTGCCTTCTTATTTCAGTGACACTGTAAACACATGTCTGTCCGAGATGACTTAGGGTCTTCATTATTATGATTTTATTTTGCACTTTTGTGGTGTGTGTGATTTTGCTATTTAAAATGTCCCCTAAGCATTATACTGAAAGTGCTGTCTAGTGTTTCTAAGCACAAGAACAGTGATTGATATGCCTTACAGAGAAAATGCTTGTGTTTGATAATAACCTTCATTCAGGCCTGAGTTGTGTACTGCTTTTGACCTTGAGTTCAATGTTAATGAATCAACAATAAGCAGACTATTAAGTAAGGTGTCTTTCAACAGAAACACTCATAAAGCAAGGTGTGTATTGATCAGTTGACAAAAATATTGTGAGCAAAGGCTCACAGTAACCCAACCCTGCACGTCCCCTAGGAGCAATGGGTCAATGTTCACTATTTCAGTGTTCTTGGTGACTTTATAAAATATAACTACTTGGAATAACAAGAATTGATTGTTTATAGCCAAACGGCTTTCCGGAGAGGTACAGTCATTGCCTACTGTTACAGGTAGGGTGTAAGATCATGCCTGTTTTACTTGACGTCTGCTAACATTAGGTATTATCATTTCAAACAATCTTTTCTAATTTGATAGGTGAAAAGAGTATCTAATTCTAATTTGTGTTCTTTAACTCTTGGTGAGGTTGTAGGTTTTTCTTGGTTTGTTAATGTCCCTTTGTGACTGTTCGTCACATTTCAGGACACATTTCCTTGAGTCCTTTTTGTGAGGAAGAAAGGACAGAAGTGCTTCCAGGTCATCCTGATTGCTAGAAGCCACCACCAGCGCTGTATGTGGTGAAAGCCCAGGATGCTCTTCAGGTCAGGGAAACCACACTGAGTTCCTGGTATGAACAAGCACTGTGGCAGGCTTCCCTGGGAGGACACAGCTGGCTCCGTGTGACACCAGTGCTTCTGCTCATACTGCCTCAGTTGGTAAAGAAATCACCAACCTACTGGCTGGATGAATTTCGGTTAGTTTCTTAATCCATGCCTCTGTTTCCTCATCGTGATAATGGACATGATAATAATAATCATGTACCTTGTGGATCGAATGTGCAGATAGAGTGAGTTAGTGCAGGAAAATCACCTAGAATAAAGTCTGACACATTGTCATGGCTCCGTACGTGCTGGCCATTGTTAACCAACAACCGTGGAGAGTACGTGATCCTTGTCGCAGAGAAACTTGCTGAGGAGACAAGTGGTGCACGCATGAGATAACCAAAGGTCTTTACATGTCGCTAGGTGTGGTTTATGTAGTAGAAGGAGCACTGCCTGCGGAGGTGGGAATTCTAGCGCTGCTTTCCATTTGCTGATTTCCTGGGCTTATTCGTAAATCACTTCACCTCTCGGAACCTCAGTGCCCCCACCTGTTAAAATAGACAAATGCCTAACTTTTCCAATGATTCTCGCATCTCTTATTTAATCTTCGCATCAGTCATGTGGCATCCGTTTTAGTGTCCCTATTTTCCTGGTGAGGACATTGCAGCTTAGAGGCTGAGGGGACTACTAGCTAGTGACAGGAGGAACTTTTGACTCCTGTCCAGTGCTCTTCCTACCACATCACCGTGGTGTCCTGGTGCTTAGTTTGGAGGGCTGTCCGACCCCCGGCCAGCTTGAGGCCCGCGACCATTTCAAAGGAAGTGGTGTGGGCTGGGGAACGAAATTTACTTAATAGGTGCATCTTCCTGGTTGGTAAAGTCTACAAATTCATCTTGACACTGTTGCCTGATGCTTTACCTCTTCAGAATGTCACCCCTCTCTCCTCGTTTCCCCAGAATAAGTGACATTCGGCTGCTGTCCGTCTCCGCACTGGTTTGTTTTCTGGCTGGAGGCTCTCTGGCCTGTCTCTGTGGGCAGAACCAGTGCGTGCTTTCCTCTTCCCTCCTCTCTGCTCCTTCTCGCCGGCATCCTGCCTGAAACCTGAGTGAATGAGTGTTCCTTGGGAGTTATTCTGTGCTTTGAATAGTTAGGCAAGCCCCATCTTCTATTCGCAGACACCTGGTGACTCGACTGCTGGACGTGCTGCCTCTCCTGGACTCTCTTCGCTTGGCGAGTTAAGTTCCCTCCCTAACCTCCCCCTCTGATCCTGTGCAAATCAAGTTCAGAGTGGCTCGCACCTTACATGACATAATCCGCACCCCTTGGCAAGGTCAGACTTCACTTTGCTGTTTGACACTTGCAGGCCGAATGCACTGATTACCTTTCTGGCTCAGTAATAAGTGATAAGTGTGGTATTAAGGTTTAGACTTCCTGCTTTCCCCCCAAGCCATGGCTATTTGGTTATCACAAGGCTCCCCGTCCTATCCTAAGCCTGCAGAATCTGAAATGAACTTTATTTGCTCATGTTGTTACCTTCCAAATGGCAGCTCTGTGAGAATGGCCTCCTTAGCTCTGTAGCTGTCACCGTTGCTCGACCCAGGACCTTGGCTTGTCAGGGCAGGCAGGATTACGTAGGGTATCAGCAGTCACTTTTTTGCTCTGCTTTTCTCACTGGTTAATGCTCTTGCCCCATGACTGCTGTCAATTTTCTCTGCCTACCAATTTCTGGGCAAATTTAGTGCAAACATTGAGTCTGTAGGGATGTGGGTGGGGTGGGTGGCCTGAACCCTTCTGAAAAATAAGGCCACTTTGAAAACCTCAGCTGTCCCCACCAGTTCCTTGTCCAGTAACTCCCTCCTTTGCAAATGCCCTGCCTGCTGGTGGAAGGTTGGAGCAGCTGTCCGTCCCCGAGCCAGCCTGCGGGGTTCTGCCACCATCAATGGAAGCTGCCTTCTCAAATGCTTTTTAACTTGGTTCCTCTTCAGGACCATTTTGAACATGCTGTGCTCTCTCATGAAACACCTCTTCCCTGTCATTCACATAGCAGATACGTGCCATTCATTGTTCTAGGTGCAGGGGACATAGCAGTGAACAAGAAGACGTGTGTGTGTGTGTGTGTGTGTGTGTGTGTGTGTGTGTATGCGTGAATAAAAATAAACACATCCACTAGTTAATAAATAAGAATCAGAATGCAGTAAGTGTCATGTAGCTGGGGAATTTGTACTTGTCTTTCAAGCTCCAGGGGCCACCTCTTCCATGGAGACTTCTGTGGCCCACATTGCTGCTTCAATCTTTCGTCCTTGTCCTCTTTCCATATATAGATCTTGACCATAGCTCTTGACATGCTACCTTGTATTATATTTCTCACAAGGCTTGTTTCCTACATGACTGTGAGCTTCTTGAGATCAGACACTAAGTCTGATCTTCATTTTCCGAGCATTAGGGGGAGGGTCTGGAACAGTAAGAGTTCCGTAAATGTTCGTTGTGTGAATGAATGAATGAATGAATGAGTGCAGGAATGAAGCAGTGTGTGGATGCTCCCTCTATAGCCAAATCCAAACGTCATCCGTCAGATTAATTCTTACCTGCAAACAGACTGGAAAAGCACGGTATGATCAATGCCATTTGCTGAGCCAAACCCCATCACAAAAGGCCAGGGACCCCCAACTGTAACAGACTCCAGACCCAAACGAGGGCAAACAACCCTTCTGCTTGGAATTCAAACTGAACCCAAGTACCTGCCTTCTATTATTATAGAGTTTCTAACTGAAATAGTCATCTCTGCCCCGCAACCCCAACCCAAGCCAAATTGTACTTCGTAAACTCGTTACAATGGGAATCAAACCTGTATTTTATTCTAGAACCAAGTAAGGAATTTGAAAATATTTTCAACCTTGCTTGAGCCAAGATTTCGTCCTGTCCTCCTGAGAGGCTGGTTAGCTTACAGGTCAAACGATGCCTCATTTATGTATTGCATCAGCTGCACAGGTGGGCGAGGCCATGTCCTCATTTTCAGGGGGCCACCCTGCCACCAGCCGCCCTTGCCCCTGACACTAGGTTTGGTGTCACCAGGTAAGGGTGGTTAACTCCTCGCATCTGAAGCTCCCGTATCCACAGAGAGTTCTGTTGCCTCCAGGACACATTGAGAGCCCCCCTCTCCTCTGTCCCCACAATGACCCTTTGAGCTGGCCTAGCCCAGGATCTTATCCCTGTTTTAAAGATGCAGAAATGGAGGCCAAAAGAAGATACATGACCTGCCCCAGTTTTCACACACACTCTTGCCCATGTGGTAGAAACAGGGTTTGGACTTAATTTGGGGGTGTTCCAAGTCAATTGCTTTTATATCTGTGGCTCCATGGTGCCCTGTGGCCTCCGGCCAGCTGGGCGTCTCGAGTAGCCATCCGCTGCTCATGGCATTCCCAGAATTGGCTTCCCCAGTGACATCTCCCTCATGTGAATTTGTACTCCGAGGTCAAGAAAACTGTGAGGTTTTGTCCCGTGTCACCAATTCCTCACGTTTCCTCCCATCCACTGTCAATGCAAGAAAACCCTTGGTTTTGGAAAAGCCTGGTGCAGGGGCAGCGGGGTGAGTGGTGGGAGAGACGCTCCTCTGCAACGCAGTGGAGGTGTGACTGACGCCCGTTAGCCCGAGCATGCCTGTCTGGCGGGGGCCCAGGCAGTGGTGCCAGCACCCACCCTCGCCCACCCCTGCCCCTGAAGGGCCTCCGGAAAGGATGGAGAGTTGCCCGTTACTCTGGCGGGAGGTTGGACACAACTCCAGTGGGCTTTTAAGAAAGCAGACTGCAAAGGGAGCCTTAGGCTGGGGTGTCAGCACCCCCTGAGTGGGTGCTTCACCCACAGGAGAGGAGGCAGGTGAGGCATCGAAGCCCCAGCTGGTGGCAGCTGAATGCCCTGGAAGCCCTCACAGTGCACAAGGCTGAGTGGCACTCCCTGGGGCAGGAGAGGAGGCCAGAGGGATACAAGGCTGCCTGCCCTCCAGCTCCTCCCTGAAAGCCTGCAGGTGCTTGGAAGTGACAGAAAGTCAGTGTAATGGGTTTGCAAAGGCCTTTAGGGTGTCCCTTCTTGGTGTCCCCGAGTGTCCCCTGGTGGTCTGAGAGATAAGCTGAAGAGTCACTTAGAGAAATACTGAGTTTTAAATTTAATAGTTGTGCATTTTAATATGTCTCTTCTATTTATGGCAAGTCATATAAGTTTTCACTTGATGGCCATGATATAAAATTTTTAAAAAACTGACATAAATAAGTGACTTGGTTTAAAGAAAAATATGAAGAAAAGTAGCATATTTTAGTAAGTGAAGCTAACTTGCCTGAGGGACATACCCAGCGCCACCCTTGCTAGCTGTGGGACGATGGGCAAATATAATACTTCATTTTGCAGCTCGTTCCTTGTTTGTACAAATAGGAGCCGCTTCATAAAGGCGTTCGGATGGTTAGGTGAGTTAACACGTATGAAGCACTTGGAACATTTCCCAGCTCCTACTAAGCCCCGTGTCACTTAAGTAAAATTAAGTGACTTGAAGGGGGAAGGGGTGCATAGGGCCAAAGTCATGCGGATAGTTCCAGGACAGCTAAAGGTTGTAAGGAGTCTGGGCTTCTGCAGCCCTTCCTGTGACAGACGGGGCTCGGAGAGCAGAAGGGGTGTGTCCGAAGTTAGAAGCTGGCTGCAGGGGTGGCCACTTCTATGGAGAAAGGCAATTTGTCCATGGGCCGCTCCACAAAATAGCAAAAATAGTCTTCAGGAGAAGTGATATGGACATTTCCTCAGAGGAGCCCCGGCCAACCCTGACCCCTCTGACTGATGCAGTCCCCCGGAGCACCCTGAGTGCTGATAAATGGACCACAGCTGAAAACCAGTACTATTGAGCAAGCTCCCCATAGGCCAGGGCCTGTCTAGTTCTGATGGCGCCTTGGGGCCTTGCAAATAGCCTGGCCCAGAGAATCCTAAAGGAGTGTTTGATCCCTGACTGACTGACTGAACAAAGATCCCTGCTCATCCCCACTGCTGGGATCAGCGGACCAGCTAAGCAGAGGATAGGGGTATGATCAAGGGTGTGTATGTGGGTGAGGATGTGGAGGTAGTGGGTGGATAGGAAGGCTGTTAGGTGAGGCTGGAGAGCCCAGGAGGGAGAAAAGGCTGGAAGGAATTCTTGAAAACAGGCTACCTCTTTCAAGACGAGGTGGTTGGTTGGGTCAGGCCTTCCCTTGCTTTCGATTAATCAGAAAATTTCTTATTCGTTTCCTAAGTACTCAGAATAAATCCAGAGTCTTCACAGTTGTTTTCTAGATGCCACGTGAACCAGCTGCCCATTACCCTCTCTCTACCCACTACAGCCAATCCCTCCAGGGCTTCCTACTCTGCCCCCACCCCACTCCCTTTTTGCCCTTTCTAAAATGTTTCAGCAAGCTTAGCCTCAGGGCCTTTGCGCTTGCTGTTCCCTCTGCCTGGAATGCCTTTCCTCCGGGTGTTGTACAGTCCTCCTTGTCACCTTAGGCCTTGTCCTGCTTTGTCTTTGTAATGCTGATTGCTCCTTGGTATTACATATGTATTTCTGTCTCCAGAGGGTTTAGCCTGTTTGTTCATTGTTGCTTGCTCAGTGCCTTGCACAAGGACTGGTGTATATTAGGTACAAATTGAATACATTTGTTGAATGAATTAATGCAACAGGGCCCAACCTTTTGGCTTCCCTGGGCCACATTGGAAGAAGAATTGTCTTGGGCCACACATAAACTACACTAACAATAGCTGAAGAGCAAAAAAAAAAAAAAAAAAAAAAAAAAAAAAAAAAAAAAAAAAAAAAAAAAAAAAAAAAAAAAAAAAAAAAAAAAAAAAAAAAAAAAAAAAAAAAAAAAAAAAAAAAAAAAAAGTTCACAAAGAATCTCACAATGTTTTAAGAACTTGTGTTGGACCTCATTATGTGTCTTGAAGCCTTTGCCTCTCTGTGGCCTCTAGGTATGCCACCTTCACAGGAGCGGCGGTCCTGGCCTAGCTCCCTGGTACCCTAAAGCACCAGGACTTGTGCTTTATTAGGTTCACTGACTCCCTAGGAGAGAGGAGGCCTAGTTTGGCAAGAGGCAGCCCCAGCCCCAGAAGCCTCTGCCCAAACCAAGGTGTCCCAGTCTGGGAAGTAGATCCCAGCTGGGTGGAGGCAGTGCGGGGAGCATCCTTAGGCTGGGTGGTAGACCCTTAGGCCAGAGCCGGTGAGGATGGGCAGGGCTGGGAAAGGTCAGAACTGAGATAGCTGTGACCAGGATCAGAAAGGCAGGGGTCAGAAGGTGGATCTGGGGTTTGAGGGTGACCAGGAGGGGAAGTAGCTGTGAGGCCAACGGGAAGGGGAGCCGGGGAGCTGGCATGTCTAGAATGACAGGTGCCAGTCACGTGGCTCTGTATAGGCTTTGGTATCTTAGGGCTTCCCAGATGGCTCTGGCTGGGCCTGAATGGTCCATTTCCTGGAAAGAACAACTGACAACAATATTGAAATATGTAAAGTACCATCATATCTATTATCATAACAGCCATGTGAAGTACATTCAGTCAGTCAATCAACAAACACTTATTGATCCCTTACTAAGAACCAGGAACTGTAGTTATTGGCTTAGTTATACAGAAAATCTCTACATTTATAGGGGTAACACTCCTTCAACTAAATCAATTAATTATTTACTAAAATACATCAGTTGTTTATCATAAATACTAAGGACAGTGCTTCTCACATAGTAGATGCTCAGTATTTTTAAATTGCTGGATTAATATACAGGTTAATCAGTTTCACCATTTAATAAACAGGGAAATAGCCCAGAGAAATCAGCTTTGGAAGTCTGGCCCCTGATGGTTCCACTCCTGAGGCTCTGGTCTATAGCAGAGTTCTAAGACTTCAGGGTTTCACAGATTGGTAAATTTCTAAACTAAAATTGCCAAAAACTAATAGAGAGATGAGGCTAAAAGGTACCAACCTTTCATTTTCCCAAGTAAGGAGATGGAGAAATATGTTGCCAGTGATTCTTATTTCACGAAAGGACATTTTTAGCACACTAACTGGGTGCAGCTTGATCCCAGAATTTTTTTTAAAAATTGGGGTACATTTTGATTCTGTGGGAAAGCCACTGCATTATTCTTATATTTCTCATTTTGCTGAGGACTGGGAAAACCTTCTGTGACCAACACAGAAGGGACAGGTTCGGCCTAAGATGGGCATGTGGGAGCCTCTGGCCTGGAGTTATTCAAGTTCTCTCTCTCTCTCTCTCTCCCAGATGGAGAAGAAAGGCAATTTCTCCTGTTCCCAGTAGCGGATCCCTAACTCTGCAAAGAAAAGGTGGGGGAATGCAGAATATTTCCCACCAACTCTCGTTACTATACTGTAATATTTGGTTATGATTCCTCTTCATCACATGGAATAGCCCTCCCAGTTATTAAATTATGCAACATGCGTTCTCTCAGCCAAACAGAATAATTATTTACTGGGCGAAATTAACATCCAGAAGCTTGAGTTTATCAAGCTTCAAAGAAGCCCAGACAGGCGTTTTGGGGGTGCAAGGAGTAGTGAGATAAATACACTGACTGCAGTGAAGCACATCTGTGCTCGCATCGTGCCATTTGCTATTTCTTTAATAAACACAGCTCGAGTCGTCTATCTGTTTTCGACGTAATTTAGCGAGGCTCCCCTTTGTAATGATCAGCCGTGGGGGCGGGGGGGGGATGGAGAGAACATGTTCTTACCAGCCTCCTCCTCCAGGTCCCCAAAGTCACTCCTCTGGGGCCTTACTGATGATTTAGTAGGCCTGCCAATCAGCAGGCCTGGTTTTGACAATATACTTGTCATTCCGAAAGGCACCTCCAGGACGTCATCCTTAGCAGGGAGGGGACCAGTCAGGGGAAACAGTTATGCCAATTTAAGCTCTGAGCCCTGCTGCCACACCTGTCAAGGGGATAAAGGTCTGCCTTCCATCCCCTTTTTTAGGAGCAACAGGCCCTCTTGTCACATTTTCTAGAGGAATCCTCAAGTTATTTACGTATCTTTAAATGGTGTCATGAACACATGTTTGGGAAACAGGATTTATCGGTAATTATGCCGGAAAACTCTTATTTTTCATGGTGCCCACGAAGCCACTCGGTCTCCTAAAGTATTTTAGCTGGTGATTTAGCGACTGTCAAATGTTCACCAAGGGACAGTCATTCATTTACTCATTTAGTCCCTCCACAAGCCTGTATATGAGGTCAGACAATTAATTTGGCAAACTCATCCTAGAAAAAGTGCCACACACCTCACTGCTGAGTATCACTACGGTCACCTTCGAAGTACTCCCCTTGGGAAGCTGTGCACCAATGCCAGCACCTAGTGCACCCTTTAAAGCAATTTTAAAACTTTTCATCTGGAATGGCCACCAGAGCTGTCGTCATATCCAAAATCTGACAATTAAATTAGCGCACCTGCCACCGTGCGCTTACCTTGGACCCCTCCTTATTCAGTTGTTTGCACAGTGCTGCCGGGGTCGGCGCACGGTGGCAAGTTCGCAAACTTAACTGTGAGGTTTTGGGTACAATGACAGCTCTGATGGCCATTCCAGAAAAAGAGTTCCAAGGGGAGACTTTGCAGGTGACCGTAGTGATACTCAGCAATGACATATGTAGCACTTTTTCTAGGATGAGTTTGCAAAATTAATTGTCCGACCTCGTATACATTGCAGTGCTGAGAGCTCATGGAGCTTACAGTTTACCTCGTTCATTCAATAAAAATACATACATGTATGTGTGTGTGTGTGTGTGTGTGTGCATGTGCGCGCGTGCGTGTGTGTGCATGTGTATGTGTGTGTGTATGTGTGTGTGTGCGTGTGTATGTGTGTGTATGTGTGTGCGCGTGTGTGTATGTGTGTGCGCGTGTGTATGTGTATGTGTGTGTG
>PVJL010009074.1:46820-60546 GCA_004026885.1 Lyroderma lyra | reverse complement strand
ACTCAGCACATGTTCTTTCTGTCAGAAGCTGTCTGGAAGGTGAGAGCTGCGTTTAAACTTTTAGGAAAAGGCACAAAGTAAAATACCTGTGTTCCCCGAGGTCACAGCACCAGTTATCTGAAATTTAAAAGCATAGAACTCCACATGGATGCGAATAAAAAGTTCCTCTGAGACCAAACCCTTGGCAGTCTAAAAGTTTTCTGCAGCTGTTTCAGGAATTCTTTAGTTGTTGTTGTCATTGTTATTGTTGTTGTTTTGTATAATTTTTAATAAGCTTGATTTTTTTCATTGCCCTAGAGCCAGACTAGATGAGTTCACATTCTGGCTCTGCCACTTACTCTTTGCATGTCCCTGAGCAGATCACTCCAACTCTATGTCTCAGCTTCATCTAAAAATGGCAGGAATAACAGAACCAATATCATTAAGCTCATTGTGAAGGTTAAATCAGCCAGTATTTATTAAGCACTGAGGACAGTTCTAGGACATAGTAAATAATAAATGTTAGCAGCTTTTATTGTTATTATTAGTATAATTATTATTATCAGCTAACGTTCAGGCACCCATTATATGCCTAGCTCACTTAGGTTTGTTATCTTTTTTAATCTTCATAAAATTCCTATGATGTAAGTACATGTTAGTCTTTATATTGTATATATAAAACTTGAGGTTCAAAAATCTAAGTAGCTTACCTAAAACCATTCAGTTAGTAAATGAATTCAGGAGCCATCAGTCCTCAGCTTAGATAAGTACATTACGAGTTTTAAGAAGACATGTGAAGTGAAATTACCGACATTTTAAAACACAACCCTGAGAACTGGGTACAGACTGAAATCTGGGAAGCTTCTGAGTAGCTAAAAGTAGATTTTGTATTAGTTTTCTATTGCTGCTGTGACAAATTAGCAACACCTTGGTGCTTAAGTAAAACAGATTTATAATTTTATGGTTCTACAGGGCCAAGCTCAAGCCATGGGTTCCTTCCTGGAGACACTCGGTGAGACACTCTAGAGGCCGCCTGCTCTCCGTGGCTTATGGCACTCTTCCACCATCTTCAAAACCAGCCATTTCAGACAGTCTGTCTGAGTCTTCTCATGCTGCTGCCTCTCTTCAGACTGCCTCTTCCATTTTTAATGACCATTGAGATTGTATTGGCTCCCCCCGATAATCCAAAGTAATCTCCCTCTTAGAACATCAGCTGATAAGCAACCTAATTTCATCTGCAAATTACTTCCCTTTTGTCACATAACCTAACACACTTTAGGTTCCCAGGATTGGAATGTAGACATCTTTGGAGGGCCATGATTCTGCCTACCACACTCCACAAAGACCCTCAGGAACGGTCTGACTGAATAAACTATGCCAACCGTTAAAAACAAAAAAGTTTATGACACGAGAAGATGACATGTGAAGATTTATGTGATAAAGTGCTATGTCGCGCGTACTCCATCATCTCCCATGTCAGGGTTTCTTCCAGATAAATCAATAAGAAGGACAGATAAGGAAGTGTTTGCTTTATTTATACCCCTCGTGAAGGTGACAGGGCGCCTTTGACCTAAATCTGTTCCAACAGTAACTCGGTCCTTCTGCTCTGCCCAGAGTCCCCCCACGCCCATTCCAGTTACCTTCTCTCACAGCCTCAAGAACTTCCAGTGTTTCCTCCTTCGCCATCTCTATGTTTCCAAATCACGTGTTGACCAAAATACGCTTTTCTTATGACCAAGTCATATTTTTCCTACTATTAACAATTTAACCCTCTCCATTTTGCACACCAAAGTAAAGAATTTTAAATAATATATTTCTTAACATGTGCAACCCCCTGCAGAATCACTTGCAAAGTGCACTCTCCAAAATGTTAATCTATCAATAACTCTCTATTGTAATAAAATCTTCCCCTCTGATTAGAATCATCCATACTTCTCACCTCTTGTACGTCTTTTTAAATTTTAGGTCTCAACAAAAGACTGGGTTTCTCCATATTTTTTATTCCTGACCAACATAAAAGCAAAAAGGGAGTTCACATCACTGCCATTTGTAGTGTGAAATGTGTAAGTGGGAGTGGGTGTGCACGCAGGTGGGAATGCGTCCAACAGTCCATAAAGACAGGCACCCAGTCAGGATCAGTAGTTTACCTCTAGGTTAGGAATTCAAATGAGACCATTTTCTTGTGCTTTTCCTCTTTTTTCCGAAATACATATGCATATAGAAAGGAAGGAAACGTCATTCCCATTTGTAAATCAATACGTGTTTCCGGGGATTAGAGGTATCTGCTGTTCTACCTTAACCATCTGTTCATGACTCCTCAGATTTCACGGCGCTCTGCTAACAGTCTCCCATTCTGCTGTCCCTGGGCCACAGGTCACACTGGACTCTGTCCTCAGGTGTGTGAGAAACACTGACCCTGATTAAATACATAAGTAAATTGATGTTGAAGGCTAATAAAATTACCTTCAACAGAGCAGCACCAAAACTCAGTAAACAGAGGAGTCCATTTTGGCCTCAATCACTATCTGAAGAAGACTGTTTGCACCTCATTGATTTTTCTCTCCTCATTCAATAATGTTTGCCTGCTCATTTACTTCGAAGCTGTAGAGCTCGGGATTGTCCGTTTTTGTTTGTTCGGTCTTTGTGATTTGTTTTTGTTTTTGTTTTTTTCTATATCCATTTGTCCCCTTCGGTATCTTAATACCATATTTTACAGTACTATAATTGCCGCCTAACACCGGAAGCTGAAATGGAGTTCACCAGTGCTTAAAAGAGTTTTTAATACAAAATCTGTAAAATAATTTTGAAAACAGAATGTACATGTACACATGCTTCTTGATACAGACTTGCCCTTTCTCCCAAATATACAGCATTCCAAGTGATTTCTTAATTTCTTAGTTAAAAATTAAGCATGTGAACTTCTGCATTTGAAGGAGTTTTTGGAAAGACATTGGATGGGTAAACATATTTGGGCAACAAAACAAGCCAAGTTATATAGACTACAAAAAGGTGATGTTTATTGTCATTGACAAATGGTTATAAGAATCTTCTTAGCAAACTGGTCTCCATTTTTTTGTAATCCTGAGGATCAGACCTAGTTCAATAAATCTTACAGCTATCTAATATTTTAGCATTTTGTCCTAGTTATTTCTACATAAAAAATTAAGTGGTTCACCTAACCTCTTTTTAACATATTTCACTCTTTCAAAAGTCAGTAAAAATGCTAGAACAGTACAGGTGTTAGATGTGTTCGTTCCACAAAAATAATACTGTGTCCCTCCCACGGGCCAGGTACTCCACCAGGTTTTGAGGATAAACAGAAGGAACAAATATACAAAAGTCCCTGCTCCAAGGGAACTTACATTTCAGAGTGGAGAGACATAGTGTAGAAAAATATACTTGTGTACGTATAGTTTGTGTCCAGAGAAGTGAAGTGGGGAAAATAAAGCAGGATAAAG
The DNA here is from genome assembly GCA_004026885.1 of Lyroderma lyra. Classification (NCBI taxonomy): domain Eukaryota; kingdom Metazoa; phylum Chordata; class Mammalia; order Chiroptera; family Megadermatidae; genus Lyroderma; species Lyroderma lyra. Next base: position 57,109 of record PVJL010009074.1, on the reverse strand, counting down.
GTGACAGGAAAGGACAAAGTTTGTACCTCATTGAAGAGATGTTGCTCTTTTGAGATGGTCACTGATAGACTGAAGAGTGGTTGGCTTTCCCCAGCAGTGTTAGTCCTTACATATAAACACATTTACTCTCCGCCATTAAAGACCCCCTCCAAAAATGTACATCTGAATTCTATTTCCTTGAACTAACTGCCCATTGTTTCTCCTTTCCGTCAAAGCCAGGTATTACAAAGACAAGTCCATATGCAGTTCAATATCACTCGTAAACCTCCCCAACGCGACTATTCCCAACTCCCCAAGAATACTGCTCCAGCAAGATTACCAGCTGACCCCCAACGGCTCAACCGCCCGGCCTTCTCAGAGCCGCTCTGCGATGGTCACCACCCATCCCGCCTTCCCTGAAATTCTCTCTACGACTCTCTGTACGAATCCTCCTACGTCTCCTTCCTCCTGGCTGACCTTTTCTCTCAGTATTCTTTGCAACCTCTTTGCCCACCTACATCTTAGCTTGAGTTCTCCAGAAAAAGGAGCTGAGGCAAGGCTGAAAGTGCTATTTACTTCAGGTGGGAGGTGCATGTCAGGGAGAGTGATGAAAAAAAAAAAAAAAAAAAAGAAAGCCTATGAGCAGTTTGTTCAATAGATGCATTTACTCAGCATCAGGACTCTTCTGGAAGGCTGGCAGAAGAAATGCCCTCAGGATAGTACACAGGAGAGGAGAAGGGAGGTGATTTGTATGCTTACTTCCTCACACCTTTTGTTCCCATTGGTCAAGTTCCCAGGAGTTTTAGCTCCCTTGATCTGGCTGGTGACGGGTGACGTCATCCAAACCCTTCAACGCTCCAATTTAGACCTTCAAATTTAGTCCATCTTTGATGCTGCAGTCAGAGTGTTCTTCCTCAAACTGAACTATATACAGTGTTGCTATGCCTCTGCCTAAAATCCTTCAGCAGCTCTGGATTTATAGTATCAGTACCATCTGGTCTGTGGTCCAGCTCAAAGCACTTCCTGATAGGTATGTTCTGTTCTAAAGGTAGAGACACTGTGCTGAATCTAAGGTCTAGACCAGAGGCCAGTAAATATGACTCACTGCCTATTTATGTGTAACTTTTGAACTAAGAATGATTTTCACATTTTTAATGGTTGAATAAAATATATATGCAACAGAGGATAAAGTGGCCTGTGAAGCCTAAAGTTAATTACTGTCTTTCTTTTAACAGAGAAAGTTTGCCAACTCTGGTCTACAAGGCTTTTTTTCTGTGCTGCTGGGATAGTTCAGACCCACCTCCCAAAAGACAAAAGGCAGCAAAGTGCACCATGCCCTTCAGGGCTCTTCAGCATCATTGTTTGCTCCCATCAACCTCCTGCCCTGTGCTTTCACCTTGAACTTTTCCTCTCCTCTGCATTCCATGTCTTTGGCCATATTTCCCACCCTACCTGGATGCAATGCACATTCCCCAACCCCATGCAATCTGCCTAAAAATCTGCTACTCACAATTTACAATCAAGTATCACCTTCCTTATGAACTAACCCTGGCCTCCAACACCACACCCAAAACTGGGTTGCAACTCTTTTTATTACTGTTTCTCCTACTCAAATTTGAATTTTGAGTCCAAAATAATATTAATAATAGCTAACACTTAGCATGTGACAGGTTGATTCAATATGATTTACATAAATTAAATCATTTTATAATCACCGCAACTCAAGATAAGTACTTCTTTTTACAGAAGGAAACAAAAACCAAAACAAAAATAAAAACAGAAGGGCACAGATCTGAAGTAACTTGCTCAAGGTCACAGGAGTTTGAACCAGCTCCATTCTAGCTCCAAAGTTGACACTCAATCACTCTTAACTACTCTCTCACTCAGTAGTAGCTTAATAATAAAATAACAAGGACATCATGAAGGACATCATGAGTAAAGCTGAACTGAAAAACAGGTTGGTACAGGAGTTTGAAATGCGATTCGTACTCCTTCCTGAATTAATCTGCATCAGACACAGATAGAGGTGCTGGCAGTCAGGCCTGACCCAAAAGCTTTGTGGGGCTCACCCTCAGCCAAGAGGGGTGTGAAAAGTGCAGAAAGCTTGCAAGCAGGCAAAGGAGGATAGAGTGAGAGTGTGAAGTTGGAAGTTCCTGTTTTATGGCCGAATAAACATAACACAGTGAGGAGGAGCCGGATAAATATGGGTTTCATCAATAAATAAAAATGTTGAGAATATCACAGCAACTGTTCCTCGTGGCTGGAAAGGACCTGCGTCCATGCTTAAACATCTTCTGTAATATCCCCAGCATTCCTGCTTTAGTCACTCCCATAGTTGGCAGTGCACTTTCCCCCAAGGCACTGTATTTCAATTCCAAATGGTTCAGATGGCTAGAAAGTGCTTTATATTTTGTTGGTGTCTGTCTCTCATTTACTTTTACTCATTTGCCTTGGTTCTGTTCTGTGGAGACAAAGATAACACATCTAATCAACTCTCCCCTTTGAGAGTTCATGGTAGTTAGTTAAAAATTTTCTTCTGGCCTAGAGTAGATCATGGTTTCCTGCCTTCTCACTGTCCAGTCATTCTCCTGTGGACCTGCAGCCATCTACCAATGCCTCTTCTACTTTGTGGTGTCCCAACTTGGACACAATACTGTGATTTAAAGGTATCATCAATACGAAGACTCTACCTATTACTTCTGCCTTGAATACCTGGAATCTATGTAATTTTTGGTAACCAATGTCACCCCAATAAGTTTAACAATATAAAAATAAATAAATACCAAAGGAAGAAAAAGATCAGATTCTTCTGTTAAAATAACTCATCATTTTTGAAATATTGCCATTTGCAACAAAATGGATGGACCTGGAGATCATCATGCTTAGTGAAATAAGCCAGACAGAAAAAACAAGGAACTGTATGACTTCACTCATATGCGGAATATAAAACTGAAAGCAAAGAAAAAAAGAACTGAACAAACAAATAACCCATGGACACAATCGATAGTTTAATGTTTACTTGGGGATGAGTGGGTTAGGGAGGGGAGAAACGGGAGGGGGTGGGAGAGGAGGGGGGAAGCTAAATATAAGGTGATGGAAAGAGAACTCACACTGGGTGGTGAACTTATTATACAACAAGCTGACAATGCACTGTAGAATTGTATGCCTGAAACCTATGTAATCCTTGCTAACAGATGTCACCCCAATAAGTCTAACGATAAAAATGAATTTAAAAAAAAATAACTCATCATTTTATTTTAAGGCAACCATATGATACCGTTGCTTCATATTAAACTTCTGGTTAATGAAAACCTCTGAGTTTTTGTTGTTTGGATTTTTCCTTTTTGTCTGCTTGTTAGTAGTGCTACTGTCTAGCTATAGTTTACCCAACCTCCACATGTCCAGAATTTGGGTTTGTTTGTTTTTTTAAAGAGCTGCAGATTTATCCCTAAAAAAATTTATTTTACTGGACAAACCCAATATTTCAGGATTTTGAGAGTCACTTAAATGTCTGGTTCTGCTGTTGGTCACTTATCTATCTTCATTTCTCTGTTTGTTTATAAACACACAATGCATATGCTTATCAATCATTCATCTGGTCATCAATGTAGTTGCCCCATAAAACCCTCTTTTTTCACCAAGTTTGTGCAATTCTAAGAACCTAAAAGAAATTTCATTTCTTATAAATATTCCCTAAATACTTCAAAGGTCTCACTGTTCAGGCTGGCCCACTCCTAATTAGTGTAAATTATTGAGGCTCTCCAGAAATTAAGTCAATGCAATTTGTCAGCAATCTGTAAAGTGATTGCCATTGCATCTGGCACTGACAGTTGGCAACAAGTGTACTCCACTTCTAAATGGCCTGGTGACAGTTGATAACTGTCATTCAGTCAAACCCTGAGCACACCTCCTGTCTTACCGTGAGGCATGTTCAAAACTGAAGCAATGGAATTGGCCAACAGACTCCTGGATACATCCACAGGAGACACTAGCAAATCATTTCCTCTGGGTGTTACTCTTGCTATCACTGAGTACTTATTAACCCAACGTACCATTCATGAAAATAAGCTGGATATTTTTTAAAATCCAGATTTCCACTAATAATTTAATACCTAGATTTGTAACTGTGACTTTTGGCTCCTCTAACAGGCTACTATAACATTTTGGGGAGATAGAAGTATTTTTCATCATATACTGGTAATATTATTAATAAATCTATTCCCAAAAAGAAAGGAGCAATTAGAAAAGGGTTGACAGAGGTAAACATGGTCAGGATTTATGAAAATGTTAGTGTAAAATTGATAGGTGAGCTATAGCTATTTTTTTAGAATCAATAGATATTTTTGGAGCATCTTTTGTGGCATAGAGAGAGAATTGTACAAGGGACTATGCACAATGCATAAAGAAGACATTCTCCACACTCAAAAGATTCTGAACCTAATGAAAGAAAGAAGAAATAAACACTTGTTAAGTTAATGACAGATGAAAAAATACAATAAGTATAGCAATACAGTCTTTGGCACAAAATCAATAGTCACAGGACATTCACAGAGGGTTAATGTTATGAGTTAATGGACATTGACAAGATACAGACAAGAAATTTAATGGAGGAGGAACTATGTGAGTAAGATTTGGTGAGAGAGTTTGACTTCATACAATTATAAATTATATGGGTGAGGAATAATAGAAACTGATAATTTACATTCTCTAGCATTCCTTCTTCAATCAATAAATTATTGCTTAGAATTAATAGACATTCACTCCACTGTGGTGACAACAAAAGACCAGATCAAGAAGAAATACTCTGCCCTCTAAAAAGATAAATCCCAACAGAAGAGACCAAAGAAATACATATGAGAAAGACGTACAAATAGAATCAAAGATGAGATAATAATTACATAAAATCTGTGCGTTTGTATGAAACCTATAATATCAGTGCTGGAATGAATGACAGTTAAGTTACTTGGAGTTGAAATATATATTTTACATATACAACTAACATACATTAAAGTGTAGTATTAAAATTTTATACTTAATATTTATATTTAAATTATTCCTCAGATTGAATTACATGATATATAATTTTAAATTCCTCAGAATCAAGTTCTTATAACATGTTGGTCATTTCATTGTCTTTTTCTCAAGAATAAAAAATTTACCCTCACTTTTTTTTTTACATATGAGTTACCATAAAGTTTTTTTGTATCGAAAATATATTATGGGCTGGGACCCTTTATGTTCTGTGTTTCAATAATTTTAATTGTTATTCAAAGGTCTCTTTAACATTCTGTATAATGAAGAAGAATATTACTCTTTAATCACTGCTTGATAGATTATAATCAGCATGTCTAGACAAAGTGAGTTCATGTTTTTCTCCCAAGAAAATTAGCAAGCAACAATTACGCAACTTCTCCACTTTTGTGCAAAGGAAGTTTCAAGAGCTTTGGTAACTCAAGCTCTTAGAAGATAACAAGTTGATCAATAATAATCTTCTGGTTTTAAATAGCTTCAAGATATTCTCTGCAGGTATACAGTTACTACTGCCAATAAGGCTGCTGACTTAAATTTCCTTTAAACTCTAATATTTTTCTACTGATAGAAAGAATATTAGGTGTTTAGGATTTGGGGAATATGAGGGAATAACCCCCTTATACTGAATGGACTTTGCCTTTAAAATACTACTATTTTGTTCTTAGAACTTACTTTCAGTAATATGTTTATTTTGAGATGAAATCAGTGAGGTCATTGAAAAAAGTAGTAAATGAATTTTATTTATACTGAATTTAGAAAGCTCCTTGGGTAGTATCTAAAAGGCAAATCAATTGTTTCTTCTCTTTTCTTCCATGTAATTATCAAGTTGCATATCTTTATGCTAGGACACTTGTTCTCTCTATTGCCTGAAGTCCCCCAAGCCTGTGTAATCTAAAAGAAGGAGTAACCATATAAGCAAAAATCTAAAGTGGTAGAAGCCATAATAAAAATGCAACTATAACAAATATCTCCAAATGGGAGACTTACAGGGACTTCATAAAGAAGATGACATCTCCAGTGAGTTTTGAAGAATGAGTAGCTGTTCACCACCCGAAGGAGGAGGAAAGAGTATATGTACCTAAAGAAAACGTAAAAGCATATACAAAGCCAAGAAGGGATAAAAAGTCTTGGCATATTCAGGAACGAACAAGTGTCCTAGTAAGTCTGTACGTCTTGATGATGTACTCAGTTGGGCTGCTATAAGAGGACCATAGACTGGGTGGCTTATAAGCAATAGAAAACTTTACCTCGCAGTTCTGAGAGCTGGAAGTCCAAGATCGGAATGCCAGCGTAGTTGAGCTCTGGGGAAAACCCTCTTCTGGGTTGCAAAAGGCCATTTTCTCACCGTATCCTCACATGTTTAAGAACAGAGAGAGGAAGCAAGCTCTTTGTCACTCCTATATAAGCACTAATTTCATGCAGGAGAGCTCTACACTCATGATCTCATCTAATCCTAATTGCCTCGCAAAGGCCCCACCTCCTGATACCATCACATTGAGGAATGAGGTTTTAACATAAATCTTCAGGGTACATAAACATTCACCTGCTTTTCAATAAATGCATGCATCAAATTATTATGTTGTATGCCTTAAACTTATACAATGTTATATTACATCTCAATAAAGCTAAAAGAAAAATTCATCTGTTAAAGAGCTTAGAATTTGTGTGAAAAGCAGAGGGAAACAACGAGAATTTTTAGAAAATAGGTGACATGAAGAAGTACACACGGAAAAAGAAAACAGGAGAAAAGTGGATGGGATGGACAACAGCATTCGCACCCATATAGATATTTGAATTTCTCACAAAGATATGAATTTTTTATATCATACCTGCAGTCTTGATCTCCTTTTACAGTCTTTTCACTTTGGTTCTCATTATACACAAAAGATAAATCTTAAAACAAACAGACCATTTGTTTCTATACTCTCATCTTCCAGATGAAGAACCTGAGCAATAAACCATTCTGAAACTTGGTGGCTTACAACTACGGTTTATTGAACTCCTGCATCTTGGCGGCTCCCCTGCTCTGACTACTGACCTCGGCTGGGTTCACTCATGGCTCTGTGGTCGGCTGCCCGGATGGATGATGGATGGGGGCTGACTCGGCTAACTTAGCTCATTCAGCCAGCACTGTGGCTCGTCCTGGAACCAACACACGAGCTCTCCAGCAGCAGGTCGGCCCCAGTGTGTGCCTGGGCTCCAGAGAACATGCAAGGCCTCCTAAGGCCCAGACTTGAGCTCAGTTCAATTTCATTTGTCCTACTCTCTTGGTCAGAACAAGTGACAAGGCCAGCTCAGTTACAAGGGATAGAGAAATAGGCTCATAAAGAACCAAAGACTTTTTTTTTCAATCTACCTGCCAGACAGAAGCTTGATGACCTGCAGTGCTATTTTTACTTCAGAGCAACTTACATGTATGTTAGTCCAGCTAGTGACGAAATCAGAAATTAACTTTAAACTGTCTTACAGTCCTCCTTTTTTCTATCACTCACATTGCTAACCTCTATCAATTTTTATCCCACAATTTTTAAAATACCACATATAAATTGATAAGAATATTAGTTCTCATGACTCACTATGCACTGCTATTAGTTATTGTGAGCTTTCATGAAGGGTTTTCATAAGGAAATGCAAGGTTATTAGACATTTTGTGTGTTTTGTTCAAGCCTGGCCAGTTAACTTATGCTCACCTGAAATCTTATCACCATATGGGCAAAGAACAGTTTTTGGATCTCTTTAGATCTGCCCAAACACAGCCCTCCTTTCTCCAAGGGTATTTGTTTACAAATACAAGTAAAGGCATAAAACGATGAATGCAAATTTACTCTTTAAAAAAAAAAAACAGATTTGGCTGATTTTGGTATATTTTTGGAAAACTTTGTTCACTTTATCTTCTTGGCATTTCATTATATTTTATGATCACAAAATCAACCCTCCTGTAACAAAGGGAAACATGGCTCTTTGAAATAAATGTTGTCATTAACAAGCCATGCCAGGCACAGTGACAGATTTGCAGCTGTAATGAATAACATTTCCCGAAAAGTTCTTCTGTCTGACAGAAAAGCTGTGATATTACTGCAGGCAACAGTGTTGAGAACCAAAAGATTGATTGATGCACGTGGATAATTGAAACCTCAGTACTGTCACATGTATGTCAGCCTAACAACCAAACTACTACTCCAAGATAATATTTATCATGATACAGCCTCTCTATGAATAAAAAAAGAAAAACCCATGTTGAAAAACATAGGCAATATTCCATTAAATATGATTTAGAGGATGCCATTGTAGGTGAGTCCATCAATAGCAATAAATTACAGAGTACTCAAACTTACTCTAAACTCACATTGTAGTTGAAAATTAGTTTCCACAATGAAATCCATAGTAGCCATTTAACTCTCTTTTAACAGCAAAAGGGAAAACACGTTCTCTAGTATCTGTAATTAACCTGGCAGTAAACTAGTATTTAGGCAGCTGAATTTGAAAAAGCAGATAGGAAAGAACCTTGCTAAAACTTGCTTTTCAAACTATATTTTTCCATGTTTGTTTATAACAGATTTCCTTCTAAATACTTGTACTTTCGTGTTTATATAGAGAACATATGGAAGATATATATTCTTATAGAGAGAAATTACATAGTGAAATATAGAACATACATTTTGCCCATGATAACTCTTTCATATTTGATAGTTTGAAATGGCATAACTATAGAGAGGCAAAGATTGTAACATGTGAATTACCTATTCACATGGAAAAGACAGAAAGCCCAAGAGCCCGGCTTTTCCAGCAAATTTGGAATCTTTGGAAATCTGTACCGCTCTTCTGGGTTTAAGATTTCATGTACGTTTTTGGGAAATGTGTACCACTTTTCTGGGGTTACATTTCCCAGGATTACGGTGGTCATCAGGGTGATCCATGTGTCCTAGTTTCCCCAGGATGTTTCTCATTTTTAAAGCTGAACACCCTGCATCCAGGGAAACCCCTCAGCCCAGGCGAACAGAGACAGTTGGTCATCCTGGTAATCATGAACATCTTGGGTGTCATAGATCCTTCCAAGACTGTAACAAAAAGCATGAAGCCTTCCTTCAGAAAAATGTACATAGATACTCACACCATGCTCCACAAAATTTCAGAAGGTCATTGACCTGTTTATGAATAACCCATCTACTAGACCATCATTCTGGCTCTTTTCAGCTCTTGTATCTACAATTAGTGAGATAATCTTTTGTGCTTGTTGCCAACAGAGTTTGCATTATGCTGAACAAATAAGAGAGGGAGCAATGAGTTTTGTCACCCCAGGGCTTTATAATTCCAATAACATACACAACAAGGAGAGTGACTATTTTTTCCCATTAAGTATAGTGGAAAAGCCTGACAAAACAGAATAAAAATGGCATTCAATATATTTTTAATCAAATTTGCCTCATAGGTTTTGTTGTACTATTAATGTTAAACATCTTCTGACCTTTTCCCTAGATTTCTCATTTCCTATTACACTGTCCATCAAAGTCTGCATGGTTTAAAGTCTTTCTTCCTTGTTATTTTTTTGCTTTTGTTTTACTTTAATTTTTTATAATATTATATATCTAGATTTTATTTTCCTTTACTCTTACTTTATTTTGTTTTTATAGCATCCCATGAGTCATATTTTCATCTTTTTACTTTCAACCTGACACTGTAAGAGGGTTATATAGTAGATCCAGAATCCTGAAAGGGTCCTCACCACCAGCAGCGGCGTCTGAGAGTTCAGGTTAATCACACAGTTGTGCAATGTCTTCCCAGAACCCTAATTTTAAATTTTATTTAGATTCTTTCTTACCCATTAAAACATGGATTGAGGTGAAATCCAAATTTCTTAACTTGCTTTTCAATCTCCCACTACTCTTCGACACTGCCCTCTTCGATCATTGTCCCAAATCTGATGCTTGTTCCCCTACCTCCAGGTCACTGTCCCTAATGCTATTCATGTCCTACGGCCACTCTTTAAATACTGCCTGGCCTTTGTGTTTGAATTTCTCTGTAGTGTGTTTATTCAATAAATATTTCTTTTTTTTTAAATTCATTTTTATTGTTAGACTTCTTGGGGTGACATCTGTTAGCAAGGATTACATAGGTTTCAGGCATACAATTCTACAGTGCATTGTCAACTTGATGTATAATAAGTTCACCACCTAATGTGACTTCTCTTTCCATCACCTTATATTTAGCTTCCCCCACTCCTCTCCCACCCCCTCCCCTTTCTCCCCTCCCTAACCCACTCGTCCCCAAATAAACATTAA
>PVJL010009074.1:0-46720 GCA_004026885.1 Lyroderma lyra | reverse complement strand
GTGGGTTGTTTGTTTGTTCATTTCTTTTTTTCTTTGCTTTCAGTTTTATATTCCGCATATGAGTGAAGTCATACAGTTCTTTGTTTTTTCTGTCTGACTTATTTCACTAAGCATGATGATCTCCAGGTCCATCCATTTTGTCGCAAATGGCAGTATTTCATCTTTTCTTACAGCTGTAATAAATATTTCTTGAGGACTTGCTATGTGCCAGGTGCAAATCAAAAGAAAGAAAACAAAATCCCTATCTTTATAGAGCTCTCATTTTAGCAAGGGAATTATTTAATAGACCAAGAACTTGATAAAGAAGTAAATTGCATAACATTTTTTAAGAATCGGTAAGTGCTATAAATGAAGCAGAGAAGAAAATGAAGGATTGGTAAGATCAGGAATGCAGGACGAGAGTTTTTTTTTTAATTAAAGAAATAATTTAATTAAATGAATAGGTGGTAGAGGCCCCCACGAAGGGGGTGGGCCGTGGACCTACCTGTCTGTAGACTTGTGGAGGCCGATGCCACCCAGTGTTGAGAACTTGTGAGCTCCTGCACGCCGCATTTGCAGAGAGGGGGGTGGTTAGCTGAGCAGCTCCCCTAAGCTAGTTTTCAACGTCTCATCTAGCAGGAACTTCTGGTTTCTCACAGCTAGGCTGTCACTTCGCAGAGGCACTTAATTTTCCTGGATGGCATTGAGCCCTCAGTGACACCCAGTCTTTCAAATGTGAGGCCAACTTTTACCCGACTCACAGAGATGGTGCCACCCTCCTGAGGATTTTCAAGGACCATGTTTTTCCATATCCTTTCCCTTCCTCAGCTCTGCCTCCCGCCAAATACTTCCTTACCTTTCTTTGTATGCGTTTATATGGAAATTAATCACACTCTTTAAAATTCAATTTCTATTTGTCTGGGTCTCAAGGACAGAGATATGTTTTTTTTATCTTTGCAACCCTAGCCATAATGTTTGAAAAATATTTATTGAGTGAATGAATCGTAGAGTCCATCTAAAAAACAAAGAGAGAACCCCAGCATCTAGCCTTTTATATTTACGAATGTGAAAACTGAAATCCAAAATACCGAGGGAGAACTACCTAGGTCAAACAGATAGATGGTTTATAGCAGAGCCAGAATAGACTGACAGGTAAAACAAGACAGGATCATTAACTTAGGATAAGGAACATCTATAGCACATGATTTCAGTGAGTACACAATGAATTGCTCTGCCATAAAAAATTATGTATCGACATAGTAAAACATGCTATTAAAATAAAACAGTGCTTAAGGATATCATTCTCATTGATAAACAGCACCGAGTAGACTCCTAGGGGAACGTGAAGTCTTCAGAAAGTTAGCCCTTGTCTGTTCTCTAGCTTATCTCATTTATTTTTATTTTTATGAAACCAGTTATTTGCAAGCCATTCACCCAACACTTACCTGGGGTGCATGAGAAAATATCACTTCAATATAATAATAACCCTCACCCCAGATAGCATATTTTAAAATGATATCTAAATTTTCAGTCAGGGAGCTCCCTGGTGGTGTAGTGGCTTAAGGCTTCGGCACTGGCGCTGTCAGCGCTGCGGCCTGGGTTCGATTCCCAGTCAGGGAGCTACCCACATACCAAAAATAAATTAATTAATTAATTAAATAAATTTTCAATCAAACTATGAAGTCTTGTGTTTCAGGGAGTATATTAGCATGTCTGTGTGTATGGGCAGAGTAACCAGACATCCTGCCTGTCACCACTGTGCCATCACCCCCACTAGAGTCCATGCCTGGAACATTGCCAAGCCCTATATATCCTTGGGTGTCTAAAATCTGTTTCTTATTTGTTTTCCATTAACTCCTATTTACCTAGAGGTCTTGCTCCACTCCCTTGGCTTTCAATTTCTCGAACAAACTCATTTTGCATCAAACAAGTCTATATTATCTATTTTTACATGAAGCTGCCATGGGACCTACTATTGGGGAAGATACCCCCTGATGCTCAATTCTGCACATGGACCAAACTGAACATGCTATACCCATGCTTTGTTTCAGTCTCTGACTATTGTCCCCCTCCTGACCCCACTAAGGCAATGGGCATTAAGTCCTATTTGTGTTCAATGCCATCTCCTTCTGCTTATTGCACGCCACCCTTCCATAGAGAATCACAGCTCCTGCTCTGCTCTGGCCTGCCTTACAAACTTTGCCAATTCATCTTAAGAGAGATGCCAGTTTGACTGTTTGCTTGTTTGTTTTTCTTCAAGTCCAGCGTTCATTCTCACCTTGTGATATAAATTTCTTGTGTAGGCAAATAAAACTAAGTCCAATTAATTTAAGGGAAAAAAACAAGAAATTCATTGGATGGTGGATGATTTATAAAACTGAAGGAATGATGGGACAATAGCTTTCAGAATAAACTAGAATCAGGCAGCCCTTAGTATCTGACTTCTAGATCTATGGAGTCGTCTCTTCAAAGCACCGCTATCAGGGTTAATCACTATAGGAAACAGAATAATGTTCTGTCCCCCAAAGATATCTATACTCTAATCTCTGGAACCTGTGACCATGTTTTTTAACACGGCAAAAGGGACTTTGTGGACATGATTAAGGATATGAACCTTTAGATGGGGAGATTATCCAGGATATCCTTCCAAACCCAATATAATCATAAGAGTCCTTACTAGAAAAAAAAAAACATTCTGGTTGAGTTAGAGAAAGAGAAAGTTGTAATGATGGAGAAGGGTCAGAATGATGTGACAGTGCTGACTTTGAACATGGAGGAAGGGGGTCACGAGCAATGGAAAGAAGGCAGCCTCTAGAATCTAGAAAGAACAATGAAATAGACTTGCCCCTAGAGCCAGAAAAGAACGCAGCCCTACCAACACCTTGGTTTTAGCCCAGTGAGATTCGCATCTAATTGCTGACCCTTGCAATTGTTTCTCCTTTCTATGCCTGTGATGCTAAGCTTAGACGGTATGTAGAAACCTTGGTACCAAATAGAAAAATGATTTAACCAGAGATTTTGTGGATATTCCATTTACCTGGATCCTTCAAATTGTCATTTGGCCAATTTACATTTCACACACTACTAGCTAAGTAGGGAGAGAAATAAAAAGGGGAGAAAGAATAGCAATCATGGTGTTTTCTAGAGCGATTATCCTGGCTTAAAATAGAAAATAGAATTTCTACTACACATACAGGGTAAAATGGGTGGAAGTTTTGAGTCCCTTAACTTTCTTTGGAAGATAGAACGATCTTACAATACAGGATAACCTAGGGTTTAGAACCCTCAGGAATAAAAGAAAATCTATTTTATACAATTACTCCAGATCCATTCTTAATAAAGACTGCCCACCCCGGGATGTACTATAACAATTCACATGGGAGGTGTCTTCTCTAGTACTTCGTCAGCCTTACTTAATATTGGGTGACATTCTCTACACCCTTGGAGGAGAGTTGTTCCATTTGTACAATTTTTGACCAATCTTGCTCCATTTTGGAGGGGTATTCACTCATTCCTCTTTGGAAACACTTCAAAAATGGAGAATTATAGGGTCTCTACCACCATGTGTTGTCAGGTCCCTCTTCCTTGTCCAGGTTCCTATCTATTCCAAACCTACTCCACTGAATGAGAGGCAGCTCATCCAATCAAGGCTGTTGCTATCAAGAGGCAACAATGGGTGACCACCACCACTACAGACACCTCCACCTCACCACCACCTCACCACTAGTGATCTAATTTAAGAATGGTTGTGAGGATTTGTTACATTGCCAGCTTCAGTTCTGGGGAGCCACCCCATATTATAAACCAGTAAGGATCTTAAATATTTCACCACTGGATAGAAGCCCCTTTCATGGACCACGAGCTTATATCTGCCACAAATGTCCACAATTTGCAGTAAGACCCCATCTCTGGGCTACAGCTCCTGGCCTCTCACTGGAGTGAAGGAGCCTTTGCTGGTCGGCCCATGGTGTCAGGCTGAGCTGCCTATACTAAGCATCAAAAGGTGTTGAGTAACTTAGATGTTACTCCTCATTTTAACCACATAACTATTAAAACTCTCCATTCTGGTCTCCTGATGTTGACTAATGAGCATCTTGGATCCATCTTAAATATTATAATCAAGGAGCAATATGGGTAACATTATTCTAGTGGTACCGTATGCATGACACAGAAAGGCCATGTATTAGCCCACTTCTAAGGGTGTCTTGACTTTTGGAGTCCAGAAAATGCTATAATTAGATACTTAGAGGAACTAAGCATTGAAAAGATTATGGGAAAACCCATTTATAAGTCAAAAGAAAAATAATAATTGTACTACAAAATAAAGTTTAACTTAACCTTGTTTTACCATTATTATTATTTTTCCCCTTTTTACAAATATCAAGTATAAAATTATTCCCCCAAAATTGTCTTGGTGTTATTGCCTGAGCACACTGAAATATGTTAGAAAATTCTGCCTGATCTCCTGGCTATACTCATGGCATATATATGCAGTTTGGCCAGATAGTACTTAACTGCAATATAAACAATATAACACGTGACATAGATTGGAATTTATCCCAATTACTTCACATCTCTTCAAATGTGCAGGGTTTATGCAAAAACCTACATCAGTGTACCCATCAGTCTAAATCGCAGGAGTCAAGGTGAAAAGTGAAAGTGGATTAGTAGGACCATGATGTCAAACCGCCAGATGATAGTTGCTTTGGTTTTTCTAAAGACCAAGTTGAACAGCTGGTCCAGAGTCTGGAATAGTGTGACTGAAAGGTTATTAAAACCTTGATAAGAGAGGTTTCTAGGAGACAACAAGCTTTGACATCAAATGAAGTAAGACATCTCGGTATTAGAGATCTATGGATCTATCATTATTTGGATAAAAAGACAAGCTAAGAAAGAAAACTGAAAAAAAAATGACAACCTGGAAAGGCTAGCTATAAACATTCAATTTTTATGGCATTATATGCCACAAATTCAGAATGGTAGTTTTCAAACTTTAATGTTCATACAAAGGAACGTGTTAAAAGCAGATTTTAATTCAGTATATCTGGGGTTGGGCCTGTGGGTCTGCATTCCTCATAAGCTCTAAGGTGATGCATACTGCTGGTCTAAGGACCACACTATGAGAAACAAAGTCTTACAGCATATGTAAATGTTCGCAATACTCTACAACCTTTTTGCAGTTAGTTAATTATGACAGCACATATGCTGCTCTTGGGTCTTGATTAGTAAAGTGCACTCAACTACATGCTTATCTACAAGCCTAAAAGAACAATATTAAAAGCTGATGCCCTGGGCCATCTGCTATTGCAGATTCCTGATTATGCTGTATCACTTCCGTTAGAAAATATGTTACAAGATCTCCTTGACCAAGCTCTCTGAATGACCAAATCACAGTGACATAATTAAAGTTGGTTGGCTAAGAATGCAAGAATGTGCCTGAGGAATTCACATTGGTCACAAGCCATCAGAGTGAACTAATAACATACAAAAGATAGGGACTCATTTCTCTCCAAGAAAGTAGCCATTACAGAGTGTTGACCAATGAACTCACTGTTCTTTGCATTCTTGTTCCCACCAAAATATTGGCTAGAAGCTGTCTCTTGCAGAGGCATATGGAGAAGAAACTAGAATTAAATTTGATTCAGTAAATAGAAAACATTTCTAAGGTTTATAAATGGCTAGGCTATTTAGCATAACTTCTCCATATTTCCTGTATTTCCATGACAAGGATTCAAGAAGATTTAATGAAGAACCATATTGAGCAGATATTTCTTGACTGTGTCTCAGAGATTATTGCAACAGTCATAGTTTCTGTGCCACCCACATGCTTTGGTGTTATCTCAAAGTGATGCCTTGGGAGTTCCCTGATGGTGTAGTGGCTTAAGGCTTCGGCATTGGCGCTGTCAGCGCTGCGGCCTGGGTTCGATTCCCAGTCAGGGAGCTACCCACATACCAAAAAAAAGCAAAAAAAAAAAAATCAAAGTGATGCCTCATCTGAGTATTAGCAAATGAAGACATCGCAGGAAGGAGAAAAGCTCAGAACCTGACACTAACCTTTCCCACTGGGTCAGAACATGTGGAGGGTTCTGGGACAGTAGATGACAGAGGATGTTCAGAAGCCCCTTAAGCACAGGGGCTTGTTTTGGGAGTAAACAATGTGAAAACAGAATTCTAAGTTTCCTAAATATAAAAGTAATATTATTATGATTGTTTTGTTATGTTATGTTTGAGTCACTTTATATTATAACTTATGCCTTTTTAAAATATTCTAAATGAATTTTGAGGTGAGATATCTAAAAGGATAAAACTTACGATGTTAAGTAATTTGGTGACAAAGTGGCTAATAATAGACAAAAAGTGTGACGTTGCTGTGTAAAGCATAACACACATTCTTACCAACCACAAAAGTTTTAGAAGCATTTTCTGTCCAGTTGGTATTATTTAATATCTTTGAAGGCCATACCTCCTAAAAACTCACAAGAGCTATGAAATGAGAGAAACAATAACTGTTCTCTGGCTAGCATAATCAAGAGAAGTCAGACTTTTTTTCACCCACTAATAGAGCACATCCATGGTCTCATGAAATGGTGCTTCCTCGTTACTTAATTTATCATGTTCCTTGGGAGTGTATGACAAAGAGCAGTAGTGGGACACTTCGGTGTCTGTTACAGTCATCGGGATTCTGCAGTGGTTGTGTAGGTTGTCATGGGAGTGTATACCGGAACAGAAGAAGGCAGAAAGTTAAATGTGAATAATTTTGCAGCATTAAAAAAAATACCTTTTTAAAGAATTGACTCTTTACTTACATTTTTATCTATTTCCTAGCATAGCATTTTACTCCTTTTCTAAGTTCTTCTTCTTTGCTGTAGAGTTAATAGCAATGTCCACTGAACATCAAATATCCAAGAATTCATTATATGAGTCATCACTGTGTAAGTGGGAGAATTCAACCTTCCCGAATTCTGAGTCAATTTTGATTCCTCAATATCTACGCAAAACAGTTGTTAAATGCTAATAATACAGTAAGTGAAACACACTCCATCATCATTCGGAATTTTTTATGAGGGAGACCACGAACGAAACTTTAAACTCACACAACTGTTATGAGTGCACATATCTGCTGTGCTTGTAATTACCACCACCATTTTCCAGCTATAGAATCATCATCAGGGACAGATAATTTAATAATGTGCACTCATTAATTGTTTCCAAACATACTTCCTTGACCTGTGAATGAAAGTAAGTCCTTCTAGGTGAAAGACTAGAGAGTTCATAGTTGGTTGGTATGCACTAAAACATGTTTTCAGAGTTTGTCTAGAAGAACCACTGGACAGATGAAAAGAGGTTAAGGGTTTGCTGATCGGCGTCAAGATGTATCAGATGATGGAAAATATTATGACATACTGAGTTACTGTCACCATTTATTGAGAGAAGGATGGATAACCAGCATTTCCTACTGAAACCTCATTGTAAGGAAACGAAGAGTTACTGAAGGACCCTCAAGCACAGGTCCTGGAATTACTCCCTTCGTGGCACCATCGAGACTGATTACCATCACTCACTCCTGACTCACCAGGGGAGAGTCTTGCCTTTTTCTATTATTGTCATTGCATCACCTTTAATTAAGTGTAGTCAATTATTGTGTAATAGGAAATGTTTTATTAATAACTGTGCAGGTTATCATGGGAAAGTGTCCTTTTCAATAATGCCATCACAAGAAATTCACAAAAAGAAAGAAAAGAAAGGACTTGACTCGGAGTTCGTGTGTAGCCCATGGAAGAAAGGTGCCATCCTCAGCGTTCCATGTCAGTTGGCAAACCGTGCCCCCCACCACAATGACGGCCACCGTCACTGCTCACCAGAAACAGAGCTCCGATACACTGCAGTGACACTGTTCTCTATAATTTATGTCTTTGAAATGTAGATCTCAGCATTACTAATGAAAAGCCTGTTCGCTTCTCTGTTGTCTTTTTTTTTTTTTTTGGATGAGGAAAGTCGGTGATGCGTTCGTTACTGCTTTAAGCGGTGCTCAGGCTCTCAGGAGGGCGGGCCACAGGCTCCTGGGTGCCCAGGATGGCGCTGGCTCTGGGTGGCAGGCGTGTGCACGTCTGGGCAGCACTTGCTCTAGCAGATCACGTGCCAAATGCTGCTGAGGGCCACACTGGCCATCTTGTGGATGGTGGCCCACACACAGGAGGTGGCAGGCGCTCGCTGGTCCCATCAGGACGACCAGCACGCCTTTGCCATGGCCGCTGGCTCCAGTGGATCAGCCCACCATGGTGGAAGGGGCTCCGAGCCCCCAGATTACTGGGCTCGGTGCTGTACGTGTGCGTGTTCCTTTGGGTGAGGAAGCTGGAGCCCTAACCCAGGACCACCCATCACAGACGTGCGGACATGGCACACCTCCTCTCACTGTGCCCCCGAGGTGGGAAGAGCTGCTCCTCTGTTCTTGGTTCAAGTGAAACTAGGGGAACCAGTGTTGCTTTTATTTTAGTAGAACATCAGTGCACCACGTAATGAATATCTAGTATGTTTTCAACATTCTAATAAATAAAATTAAAGGTTTATTGTTTGAATAAATAAAACATTTCACGTGACTAATTCTTCACCTATAAGGCCTTTGCTCAGAGAAAAACGTGAAGAGTATTCAAAGCTTAAATATAACTACCAATTAGCATCCCAATTACTGTAATTTTCTTTGAAAATAGTAAAAAGTAGTGTTATTCTACATAAACAGTTTCGTATATACTTTCAATACTTAAACAGTATTTTGAGCTCTATTTCTAATGTCCTAAACTTATAATTAAAAAAAAAAATGTAAGCACATAACCTTCTTCCTCTCCTTGTATTTAAAAACAGAGTTACACTTTTAAATCATATTTAATGAAAATGAACAGTTTATGTTATTACAATAATGAGAAATGGGCTTAAAGAATAGAATGTGGAGTTTTAAATTAGTATTTTCCCTCTAATGATTAAATCACTGTTGAATACACTAATCCACTCATGCTGTCAGATCCATTATGGGCAATTATATTTTATTCAAGTGTAAGCTCAGCATTAAACACAGTTATTGAAATGAAAAGAGAAATAAAATATTAAAATCCTAAATACACAACACATTAACCTGATCCTTTGGACATTTGGTTCTCTATTATTTTAAGGTGGAGGTACTGTAAAGAACTTAAATTTTGACTTCTCCACAAACCACCTATATAACTTTGGTACATTATTTCATCCTTCTGAGGTTACATAATGAGTGGAATTATTGGAAATAACACACAAGAGAATGTAGTTCAAGATGACTAACAAGGTTCAAGTATTTATCTCTCCTCAACCCCAAATCAATTAAAATGATAAAACACAAATAAAAATTAATTTCTACCCATTCTGAAAGTCTGAGACCATATCACCAATTGATCAGAAAAGTCAACTTTCTGTAAGATATAAAGCGGATGACAACAGGACAAGAAAATCTAAGAGAGCTGAGGGAAGAGTGAAACTCTACAGGAAAATCAAGTCACCACCAAAAAGTAAATGCTGACAGCAGCATCCAAGAATGGCCTCCCGTATGATTAAAGCAGAAAAACTGTGAGAAGTGGTCAGTGGGAAACTCGCCAGGTAATTAGAGGAAGAGCAGAGTAGGTGACTCCTGGTTCTACTCTGAGGGTATAATCACACGAGTAGCTTCCAAATGGGAAATTCTGACACTGGAGGAAATCTGCAGGGTAGGGAGGAGAACAGAAAAGAAGAACGTTCTCCCAGCTACTTACAACTATCACCAAGACAAAGAGTCCCTACTGAAAAGTCAAGATAGTTTCATAATCTAGTCACACATCTCCCTCATCCTCCAAACACACACACACGCGCGTGCATACACACACATCCCGCCACCGGGCCTGGGGGTACCGCAGCCTATTACTACATTCACATCTGCTTCCAGGAGGAAACATTCTCACTGGCACAGAGAGAACACATGCTGGCCAATAATTCTAATCAGTCACCATCCTCATCTACAATAATCAAGAATCCATGGACATTTAAAGAGAAATAGCATAAAACAGGCAAATAAATGTGAAAAAAATGAAATCACTAATGTATTAATATGGGAAAGAAAATAAAGATTATGACAAGAAAAAAAATAGTAGCTTTAGGGATGTTCAAGAAGATAGTTCAATCATTTAAAAAAATAATGAACAAACTTCCATGAAAACAGAATAGTAGAGTATTTGAAAATTGAGCACATTAATAGTGAAATAAGAATTAAAGAGGCATATGTTAAATAGCAGGCCTTACCCAATTGAAGATTTAATTAGAGATCTGAAAAGTCAAGTCAAGGAATTCTCTCACTAGGCAGTGCAAGTGGACAAAGAAATGAAAAGCCTAAGACTAAAGGGAAAAGACATGGGGAAAAAGAATCCCAACCTTATCCCAGTAGAATTTCCAGAAGAAGAAGAAAACCCGTAAGTAGAATGAAAAGCAGGCCAGGGCAACAATATTAAATAGCCTCTGAGACAAACTTGCCAAAACAATTGAGAGTGAAAAGTATAATTCTCTCAGAGACATCAGTGCACATGCTCCTCACACGACGAGTACGAGGATATTTATACAAGATTTATTCCCAAACCTGAAAACAACCTACATGTCCGTCAACAGAATACAAGATCAGTTCTGGTATATTTATACAATACCATACAGCATTTTTTTAAAAATCAACTCATGCTGAATGCAACAACGCACATAAGTCTCACTGACATAATGAGTCATAAAAAGCCAGAAACTGAAGTACATATGTTATTTGTGATACAAGACAAGAACAGATTAATCAATGGCAAAGGGGGGGTCACTCCATTGCAGATTATTGAAAGGTGAGAAATGAGCCAAGAAAAAACATAGGGAGACTTCTGAAAAGTGATCTTTTGGTTTTTACATGGGTATGTGTATACATGTAAAACCTTAAGTTAGACACTGAGCTTTCAGTTACACACTGAATAAAGGTCTGACAATTAAATTCCCAACCTTGCCACCACGCACTTACGTTGGCTGCAGTGTACAAACAACTCAGTAAGGTGTCATAACCTGTCTCATAACTGTTCGTGTCAATGTGTGGTGGTGTCTTTCTGAGTGGCATTCATTATTGTTGTTGCGTGTTTTTGTGTGTGGTCGTGAGAGTGTCAGAGCTTGAATTAGAGCAAGGAACAAACATTACATTTCTTGATAAACTTGGCAAGAGTAGAAGTGAAATCAGGGACATGTTAGTCCAAGTATATGGGGAAAATTCCAGGAAGAAAACCGCAGTGTGCAAATGGATTAAATGTTTTCCTGAGGGGAGAGAAATCATCACTGATGAAGAGAAATCAGGGGGGCCAGTAACAAGCAAAACTAACGAAAACATTGCAAAAATTCATCCAATTGTGCGTCAAAGTCACCGGCTGATTGTGAGAAGCACAGCAGACCAAGTACACATCAATAGAGAGACAGTTAGGAAAATCTTCACTGAAAATCTTGGCATGAGAAAGGGGTGTGCAAAAAAATGGTCTCAAAGGAAGTCACCAATGAACAAAAGAAAGGAGAGTCTAAGTTTGCCAAGACCCTTTGGAGGGGCAAGACGATGTTTTGGGCCGTGTTGTCACTGGTGATGAAACATGGGTGTACCAGTACGACCCTGAAACAGTGCACCTAAGTGCACAATGGAAGTCACCCAGTTCTCCAGGACCAAAAAAGCTCCGTCAGTCCAAATTACCACTTCTCTCTTGGTATCCCACCAACCCACATCCTCAGTGAACATTTCAAAAACATAGATTTTCAGAAATCAGAATGTCTGCTTTTCCTTCAGCAAAGTAGACACTTAGGTTAGCACATCTTTCGTAGAAAATGTGAAAACTGAAAAAGCAATGAAGAAATACATTTCCATAGATTCTAGCTAATCGACTAAATTCTGAGCACTGAAATTTAAAACTGATTTCAAGGTCACAAGTAATAAAAACTTATGAGATATTTGTAGTAATCAAGATTTTCAGGGAAAATGGACAATAAAAATAGGAAAATGGTAATAGTGCCAGAATCCCATCATGTGTCGACTTCATTCACTCAACTGCATAATGCTAACACAAAAAAGAAAGGTCAGATAAAGGTTCTCTAATATCTAAGAGGTCATTAGATGGACCTTCTCAAACCCCAAAGCAAATAAAGATAATAGGGAATTCGCAACCTGAAATATTACTTATTCACATTTCCTTTCTTACTCATTCCTTAAAGCCAAAATTATTTCTTTCTTTCTAGAAATGCATATTACATGCTTAGGAAATTGTAGAAGCATGCCAACGCTATTACAAGTAGCTCATCTCCCAACTGATGTTAACACTAAGAGGTTCGTATAATGCTGAAGTGTCTACATCACAGACCAGTCCTGATTGTTCAATTTTCATGTTCCTGACTTTCCAAATGATTTTGGCAATTTATTGTCCTTAAAAGCTATGTTCATTACATGGGCAAATTCAAATTGCCATTCCCTTTCAGAACAATGTGTTATAATTTCAGAGCTATTTAAGTAATGCACACACACACACACACACACAACCACAGAGAGTAGATAAATTGCTAAATTCAATAAATAATCATCAAAGCCAGACAATCAAAAGAGACTATCATGTGAAAAATACCACATTTAGAGTATTTTAAGACGAGTGAACTAAGGGTTCTCATTTATTTTCTTGCGTGGCATTTAACATGCTCATTCTCTTTTGGTTCTGGGAGGTTAAGTCGCACGTGCAAAGGAAATAAAGTCCCCCTCCCTAATCGGACGGCCTTCGGCTCTCTGCTCCAGCCTCTTCAATCTCCTCATGTTCTGAAGTGATTTCTAACCCGATCCCTCCAGTGAGGTGCAAAAATTCTGACTCCATTCCTTAGGAACAACGCAGTCAGCTCAAAGATTCACACGAAAATTTTGTTGAAATGCAAAGCATGCAAAACAAGCTTGCATGACGTCTGCAAGGAGAAATAAGCAGGAATTCTTTTGCTCAGACCAGAGTCTCCATTGCTCTGCATGTTCCACAAAGATACCAACTTCGACACAGGTAAGCACTGAAATCACACGGCTTGTGTCTCCACCGAAGGTTTCCAGCTCTCTCCAGATTTCTTCCTAGTTCACTTCTGTTTACCGATCAATTCCTCAAGAGCTATCTTAGCATCTTGTTTGACTTAATTCCTTTGCAATGTGAACAGCTTTACGGGAAAAAAAGCACAAAAAACAAAGAACAAATTTTTTGGCACTCCAGGTGGGATGAGAGCACACCCCTCCTGGCTTTGCCCGGGTTTCCTAGGATAGAAGAAACAGGCTGTCCATAACAACAGATAAAACAGAGAGAGGGAGAACTGTACTGACCTCCGTGGGGTACAGGGAGAGGTGAGAGAGGCCAGTACTGGAGAGAGAAGGGGATTCGCAGTGAGGGATGCAGCCTCGGAGATTCTTCAGGAGAACCAAAATGCCTAAGGAAGTTTTTCAAGTCTCTTGCCATCCTGGATAGCAGGTAAACTCACTTCTTCATTTGCCCTTCATTTTAAATTACTCTACATGGTTTACTAATGCTTTGAATAAAGGATGGAGCTGTTGAGGGACACTCAGAGAAGAAGGCTAGGAGTTGGGGCTGTCATATAAATTATGCACATGTCTAAATCCCCACTCCACACTTGCAAATCTGGCCGAACTCCTTTCCTAAGCTCCTCTGGACAAGGTCAGGAATTCAGTCATTGCCCCTCCGTTGTGGAAGTCACATAATTGAAAAGTACCAGGGTCAGCAAAACTTGTTTGGCAAGATAAAGGCTTTACACAAAATATGAGTTTAGAGAAAAACAATAAATTGGCAATAAACACAACTTTAAATCTGTAAGCAAACTTTCTAGGATCATCTGTTTCCAAACAAAATGAGATTTATCCCTTAAAATCTGCTTTGGTAGGTACGTTTGGTTTGTTTTGTTTTTAATCCTCTTTATTAGAAAATGCTTCAGCATTTTCTGCTGAGACAAATTTCTTCCTAAGTTGTACACTACTCAGATTCAGCGGCAGCTCCCGATTTCTACGTAAAAAGAGCTTATGAGCAGCTATCCAGTCAGAAGACGGGGATTGGACTTGAGGCAGGACTCACTATAGTAAGCATATTGCTCCCAATGTTTACTTGGCAAACAACCTCCTTGATGTCCCTACGTTATAGACCAGATTTTCTATAGTTTCTGAACAGATCTTGCAATTGACATCATTTACATAGCATTTTCCTTTGTTGTTGTTGTTTTCCAAAAGTCTCATTAAATGCCTGTTTAAACACTTGGAATTTTCACAAATTATAACTGCACCCATTATTACCCTTTTCTGGACCTCGTATTTTACGCGCGTATTGAAACAGTGCTTGAGAGTTTTGCCAGTTACTTGAGTTCCAGGTAACTGAGAGTCTGCAATACACACACACACACACATGCACACACACGCGCACACACACACACACACACGCACACGCGCACACACACACACACACACACACACGCACACGCACACACACGCGCACACACACGCGCGCGCACACACACGCACACACACGCGCGCGCACACACACACGCACACACACGCGCACGCACACACACGCACACGCACCCGTACATGCACGTACACACACACACACACGCACGCGCACACACACGCACACGCGCACGCGCACATGCACACACACACACACACATACATACATATGCATGTACATATACATACACAGGGCTGTCCAGAAAGTATCAGTCATGTAATATGTAAAATAGAGGCATTTGTGGCTGGATGTTTTTCTGGACAGCCCTCATATGTTACCTTCTTTATATTTGTTTATTGGTCAATAAGTTTGTTCCTACCTGGTGTTGGAATTTGAGGTTCATCAGGGGAGCTCTGGGTTGCTTTTCTTCAACGTATCCCCACAACAAAGATGGTCCTGACACATGAGGGCACTATGTCATGAACTGAACCTTGGTGCCTGCCGTCCCCACATTATATGCTGAAGCCCTGACCTTTAAGGTGATAGTAGCAGGGGGCGGGGTCTTTGGGCGGTAGTTAAGTTTAGATGCGGTTGTGAGTAGGGACTTTACAACCAGATTCGTGCTCTTAGAAGAAGAGGAAGAGACAGCAGAGCACCCTCTCTCCACCCTGTGAGGACACAGCAAGGAAACAGCTGAGTGCAAGCCAGGAAGCAGGCCCTCACCAGACACCAAATGGGCTGGCACCTTGACCTTGGACTTTTGGGCCTTCAGAACAGTGAGAATAAATATCTATTGTTCAAGCTGCCTAGTCTATGGAATTTTGTTACGACAATTCGAGCTGACTAATACCCACTCAGTATGTATGTCTTGGCTAATACGATTCACTAATCCTCCACACACTGTTCTGAGACAGTCCTTAAGAGTACAGACAACGTTCGACTGAAAATTAAGGAGGTCTAATCATTTTTCCACTTCGGCTCCGGCAGCCAGCATACTAGGAACAAACTCTGAGCATCCACATCATTTCTAAGATGCAGCCTCTACTCTCCCCACGTGTTTTGGAGCCAACTGAAGCTATAACAGTAATAATCCGTATTTATGGCTAAAATGTACTGCGTGCTTACTAAGGGCAGGGTACTGTTGCCAGTGTTTTACGTATATCATTTCTTTAATCCTAACAAAGCCCCATGAAGTAGGTTTTATTATAGTCCTCAGTTTACAGAAGGGAAAGGTGGCTACCCCAAGGACTCACAACATTGCATCGTTTCCTTTTTTGACTTCACTCTCCATCAGAATTGGAACTTGACAATAAAGGTCTCCCTTTCTCTGGCTGGCACTTATATACACCCTTCTGACTTTGGCCATTTGGTGTCTTCTGGGTGGATAGACACTTTCTTCAGTACGAGGCACTCTTACCTCAGGAATGCCCTACTTTTCAGGTCTTAGCATAAATGGCCTTTCCTCCAGGGAGCCTTCCTTCATTTCTTAAACTTAGTTGAGGTGTTATTCCTAAATATTCATATGCAGCCTTTATTGCCCCTATTGAAGCACTTCTCATACTATGTTATAATTGTTTGTTATGTGCCTGCTTGTCCTCCTAGACTGCAAGCTCTTTGGGGGCAGGAACTATATCATTGCATGTATACATAATTAAATAGTTCATCTTTGATATTCTAACCTTCTAGCACAGTGCCTGTTACTCTGTAAGATGTTCAGCAGATAATTTTATGAAGGAATGAAGAATCAATAAATGAACATGTGTCTCTGAGCTAAGTTCTGATAGGAATGAAATGACCTCCTAGTCCACGAATCTGTCGTTAGTCTACGTCATTTTGTATATCTCGGGACTCCCTGTGTTACTCTCGTACCTGTTGGATTGAATCCCCATTATAATCTTCACTTGATCACATCTGAGCTCTACAAAAATACCGTAAGATCTTTGCAGGCAGAAGAAAGTGTCTCATTCAGTATTATATCCCAACATCGAGGAAGTGCCAAAATTTCTCAAATAGTGCAAGCGAGAAACAAAATTATTTACATTGCAGAATCCACAGTCTCAGGAATTGGTGGCTCCAGCTACCTTAGAAAGTTGGGGTGAAGATGGAGCTACAAACAAAGTTGAGAACACTAACCACAGCCGTACTTCAATTGGCGGTAGGGTCAGGGGAACTCAGTGTAAAGGCGATTACGGTGTAGGCACGCTGATGTTCAGAGTGTCGGCTTTCCTCCGTGTCATCTCCCGGAATTACGGCAGACATAAACCCTAGAGTCGAGGAACTGGAGAAATCCCCTCTTGGGAATCCAACCAGCTCAGGAGGAAACACCTAAAGATCCTGACGTCCAGGGTTACGTGAGTTACCCCAGGCGATGGGCGGCCTGAGGGCGGCAGGAGTCAGCACCCCAGGTAAGGAGCCCAGCCCACGTGCAGCAGCTGCTGTCAGCTTGTCACGGTCCCATCTTTAGCTGTGAGGCAGAAGTCACCACCTATTGGAGCAAACATCACATAGGAAAGATGGCAACCAAGAGGAAAATAGAACCGAAGCAAGCAAGCTGGAGGGCAAAAAGGGTATTTAGAGAATGAAAGGAGCTCTTGGAATTCCAAATATGAGGGCAGACACAGAAAAAATAAATCCCAATAGCATGTTTGGAAGATAAAGACTGTTTCAAAAAGAGAAAAAGATGGAAATAGAAATAGGATTTTTTTAAAGAAGAGTTCCAAAAAGAAAAAGAAAAAGAACAAAAGATACCCTTCAAATAATTATTTTGAGAATTCTCCCAGAAATGCAGCTCTGAATTGCCTTATTGGAAAGGCCTGAGAAAAATCCAGCCCCATGGATCAAAATGGCACTTTTTATCACACTAATCTTCATTATCATAACATTTCATAACTTCAGAAAAAATAAAACTGGTTTTGTACGAGAGCTGTCTGGGAAAAACCCAGCCACGAATGCCTTGTTTTTCATATCCATTTCCAGATACTCTCCAGACAGCCTTCGTGCAAAGGATGGAGGACCAGGGAGGATCTAACGCACAGCATGGTGACTACTGTTCATATCACTGACTTATATACTAGCAAGTTGCCAAAAGAGGAGATCTGAAATGTTCTCACCACAAGGAAGAAATGGTACCTATGTGATATGACGAAGGTATTAGCTAATGCTATGATGGTATCCATTTTGCCACATATATGTGTATCAGATCAATACATTATACACCTGAAACTTATACAATGTTGTATGTCAGTATATCTCACTAAAGCTGGATGGGGAGAGAATCAACATCAGACCTCCTCACAGCAATCTGAAAGCAAATTGTTTCCAACATACAAATCCACCCAAATCACTAAACGTAAGGGCAAAAGAAAGACATTTTCGAACATCTGAGTTCTCCAATATCCACTTCCCATGTATCCATTCTCAGAGAGCTATGGAGATGTGAACTATTAAAAGGAAAGAGTAAGCCTACACAGAGAAAGACACAGGATCTAGAAAATGGACATTAAACAAAAGAGAAAGGCAAAATGCTGAAGATGATGAGATGCCTGTGTGCAGCAGATTGAGAAAGCAATCCGCCAGGCTGGAGCGAGCTACGAGTCTCAGGTGGGACATGGCGAAGGCGATGAGATCGGTAGGGTGCTTAATGTTTCTGAACTTGTTGGGAGGAACTTTTATGTTTCAAAAAAGTGGCAGATAGAAGAAAATGATGACAAATATTAGCATTGGGCAGGGGGTTAGAGACAAAATACAGACTGGAAAGGAAAATTTATCACAGTGTACTAATTGTGAATCTTGTTATATAATCAAAATAGTACCGAAGTGTGTATTGATCTAATTAAAAATTCAATGTTTGTACACACTTAGGCACGTTTATGTCGGGGCAGAGTAATGAAGGAGGGCTGAATCCTCACTTTCTATAGCCAAAATCCAGTGGACAGGAACCAAAAATTTTTGTAATGGGGGACTCAGCAATGTAAGCACTTTACTTAGATACATGCATTAATATATGTAAACACCATGAGAATAGCATCAGGATAGTGTAAAATGGGAAAGTGGAAGATATAAGACCTCCTTCTTAGCAAAGAATGCGTCTCCATGTGCCATTTTTCATCATAGACATACTCGTGCGTGGTCGTGGGTTTGCATTGTCACCGACAGAGCTGTCAGCGGTCCCTCAAGGGGTTAGAGAGCCACCGCGTTACATGGTGAACTGTAACTGCGGGACCTCCTCTGCCACCCACAGGTGGTTATTCGTTTTAATGTTAGTTTACATTCATTGTCAGTACTCTCCAGCTGAGTTTGGTCTTTCTGCTTTCACATTCACACCTGCAATTTGTACTGTATTCTCTATTTTCTTTTTTGTTGTAAGGCTCAATATTTTTAATTGCAATATAATTTGCATGTGACATTATGCAAGTTTAAAGTGTACAAAGGATTGATCTGATACACTGATATATTGCAATATGATTTCCACCATAAGCTTTAACTAACACCTGTATCGTGTCCCATAATTATTGGGTTTTTATTATTTAATTTATTGGGGTGACATTGGTTAGTAAAATTATAAGGTGTTCGGACGTACAACTCTACAGTACATTGTCTGTGTCGCGTTGTGCTCTCCTGCCGTCACCAAGGATTTGACAGCCGCCCCTCCATTTTCCATCACAGACACAGAGCTTCCCCGCCCACGTGCTGCTGAAACAGGGTGGCCTTTTGGTTAAATAAAGGTCAAACACAGGCACTTCCTGCTCTTTGGGCTGACACGGCTGCCCTGACTGATTATTACTCTTACTAATATTGATGGCCTGATTAGATTCCAATTACGGCTTCAGGCTGGTGCCTAATTGAATTAGAATCTGGAGGCTTCAGCTACACATGCTCCCTCTGGTCTGACAAACGCAGATGATCTTTAAAGAAATGTGCTCTGCTCCCAAAGTAACTAGACACAGCATAGCCATGCCCCGTATATTTTGTTTTCAAGCTCCAAAATAGGTGTGTCTGTTGTACAGGTTGCTAAGGGCCACTTAGTAAAATAATTTA
This sequence comes from Lyroderma lyra, assembly GCA_004026885.1. Classification (NCBI taxonomy): domain Eukaryota; kingdom Metazoa; phylum Chordata; class Mammalia; order Chiroptera; family Megadermatidae; genus Lyroderma; species Lyroderma lyra. The sequence continues at coordinate 27,194 of PVJL010009074.1, read as the reverse complement.
AAATTCTCCGGGAAAAAAATACAGATAGACCATAGCAACACTATGGAATAACTATTCACTCATTTGCTCATTTAATCACTTAACACACACTGAGATGCGAATCTGTTCTGTGCTTGGAATGGTGGTCGGTAGGGACGGAGAACAGCAGAGGTGCAGTCTCCCCTCCAGGAAGCAGGAAATCAGTGTAAGAACCATTGATTATGCTGTGTCTTCTAACAGCTCTATGAGAAAGACTTGGACCTCTTTCACTCAGAATTCTAGAGCACATTTTCCAAAAATGAGTCACTCAAAATTTCAAACTGAGCTTTCACGGAAGTGGGGTGGCAGCAGAGAGGTGTGGCGTCCCCACTTCTGCAGCTAATGATGAGGGGTTACAGACACCTTCGTCTGAGCCACTGATTCTTGCTTATTTGTGGGAGGAAATTGCTGGCGAGACACAGGAGGCCCATGAGTAGCAATGAAAAACAAATTCTAAAATTAGGTCTATTGTTCCCTTCTCTCATCACCCTCCCAGCTCTGGTCTCGGCGCCTACAGACGTCAGCCCCAGCGCGTGCTCACGTACGCCCGGTCTTACCGGCGTTCTCAGTCCGAGCTGCAAGTAGCCGGGCTCACGCTACAGCGGGGCCGGCAAATGCCAGCTGTTCTCCCCTTTTTATTCACAGCTAGGAAGAGTCTGAGTTTGCAGAAGGACCCACGATGAACTCTATTGAGATAGTCGTTCATGACATGTTGGACTGAACACGTTCCTGGCAGACGGATAACATCACGTGACCATAACGGTGGGTGCACTGGCACCCCACCTTAAGGAACGGTAAGCGTGCCCCCAGCGGGCGAGCGTGCTGGCGGACATGATTCTCCATCGCCACCCCTGTAGGAGGACCGCCTTAGCTGAAGAGAACGCCTGTGCTCAGGGGGAGCTCCCTCAGCCCTGCTCAGGTAAGCTTTGCAGGGCCACCACCGCCCAGGGCTCCCCACTGGGGCCCTCCACATAACCAGGGGGGCTGACTGCAGTTCCACTTCTCCCTAACAAACGCCGCTTCCTTCTGCTTCTTTCACAACCCGACAGTGATCCGTAGTAAACGTCCTGCTCACTAATGGTCGTTTCCATAAGTTTCCCAGGAAACACAATTTGTGACCATTGACTAACTAGTCGGACACATTGTGCTTTCCTACTCGAGACCTCTGACTACACACTCTGGGAATTACTTTTCAGTTGTCTTTCATCGGATTTGATATTGTTGCCAAACATCAGTGATGAACTTAAAAACTAAGAATAACTCGAATTCCCCAGCCTTAACTCAAACTCTGGCCACTAAAGAGGATTCGGACTCGCCCACGTGGACTCTCTTTTCCTTCCCCACCTTCTGTTAGGGTTAGCCCTTGCCTGAACGGAGAACTGAAAGAGAAGAGGAAGGAAAGGACAAGAGGCCAAGGCCGATGAAAGCCAGGGCACTTCGCGGGAGAGGCCGGGCGGGGTACCCGGGGGCCATCGACGGGAAAGCAGGAAAGACCGTTTTACAAACGGGAGGCTGACCGACAAGTACAAATGGAAGCCTCTCTGAACTTTGCAGTTGGTTTCCATATACATTTTTGATGAGAGCGTCGCCTGGGACGCGCCCTGGGTGGTGCCTTGCGAGCGTCACACATCTCGGTGAAGATGAAAGGGCTTCAGCCCACCGTCTCCTGCAATCGCCATGGAAGCTCGTCCCAGGATAAACCACCTGAGCTCCAGGTAGTGGGTGTGAACACTTCGAATGGACACGAAGCATTCTCAACATGGACCGCAAACTGGCATAAGAAGGACTGACCCCACCATTCTTACTTTTTATACTAAAAGAAGGAGGCCAACCAAGAGTTTAAGTTAAAAATAAGAGTCAATAAATTTTAAAATGCAAAGAATTAAAATGCCTTACAAGCCATTCTGTTTAAAACAATCATTATTTGGTCCCCTAAAGTAGGGGTTATTTTGTTGTAAGGCAAATAGAATCTGGAAATTACGCCTACTAAGTAAGCTGAGCTACGCTGTAAACATCAGCAATGGTGTCTGAGTTCTGAAAATTTGCCTTACGCTGCAAAGACAGGCATGGGAATTTTTGCTATATAGGTGATAAAGTTAGTGTAATCCTTTATTTACTGAGATAAAATACCTGCTGGAAAAAATCCAAATATAAGAATAGCTCCTTCCCTGTGATAAAATAATTTGTATGATTTGGACTCTGGCTCCTAAAATAAGGGAGCAGGCAGTGACTTTGAGGAACCTTACACACAGATTCGATTAAACTGTATATTCAAGACCAAGAGGTTTGTGCCCCAAAAGGAGGGATTTCATAGTGGTTAACTGGAAAAGTCCAGGTTTCATCAGAAAATCGACATCAGAGAACAGGTTAAATAGTGGAAGTTTAATATAAAGAATGATTCACTACGATCAAAGAGGGACTCCGTGAGGTACGCCCGGGCTGAGGATGCACGCCCAGGGAGGAACCAGCTTGGAGGGGGCGAAGAGGTGTGGCCCAGACCACCAGCGAGCAGGTGAGGAGCGGGCGATGAGCAGCTGGAGGATGTACACCACGGTCTGCCTGGGGCTGTAAGCCGGGGACCGCTGTCTCCTCATGGAGGCCACCCACGTTCTCCTCGTGCCCAAACACTACAGTGGGACACCAAGTCCTAGTCACACTTGAAATCTCTCCGACTTCACCTTCTGCCCCCACCCCCTGCTCAGGGATTAGGTTAGGCCCACCTCAAAAATCCTTCAGTCTTAAAACTCACTGAGTGAACATCTGCAAGATCCCTTTTGTGATGTAAGATGATGAATCACAGAACTACTTGCAAGGGGCAAAGGCCACCTCAAATTCTACCCACCGAAGAGTTTCATTTTAATCGCCTCGTAGTGAGGATGCCTTTCAGATACCATTATTGATTAAACAACTCTTACAGCCAGAAAACTGTGACTACAGACTCTTCAGCATCAGAATGTTGGTAATGAAGTTTATGTTTGTTTGCTTGATTGATGGATCGAATTCCTAGAGCAGAAGATTGTAAGATTTTTGAATCAGGATGTTCACCAGTCTCATTTTCCTGGGATATTATATTAGTACATAATAGTTGGTGAATATAAATCTTGTTAGTATTACTTTCTCATTCTGTACTCCAGATAACAAAAATTATGCTTGGGTCCGTCAGCAACTACATGTGGCCTTTCAAGCTGGCATATGTGTAAGGCAAAATCCCTGTCAGCTCCCAAGCTATGGTGCTTCCCAGCAGGATGATTAGTACCTGCCAGAAAACTTACCCGACACCATATATTCTTTTACAAACCAAGATCCGTGGGTTACGGCGTTGGAGTCAGCTAAGAGCTACAGAAGATGAACTTCAAAAACATCTTGAATCCAACACACAAGTCTTCATTCCATCAATATTTAACACAGACATACCAAAGGTCTACTCGAACACGAACGAGGTGTTCCAGGTACCCTGGTGAACAAGACGGGTAAGGGCTCTGCTCTCAAGAAGTTTACATTCCAGTGGAGACAGTACCATAGAATAAATAAATGTGCGTATAAATGATACAAGTAAGAAACTATTAGAAAGTGCTAACTGTTGTAGAATAAGGCTTACACAGGCTGGCATGAGAAAGGTAATTACTGAGTGTGCACGCTGGTTGGTCATGAAAGGCTTCTCAAAATGAAAGACATGTAAGATGACATCCAAACAATAAAAATCATCTGGACAAGCAGAGGTCAGCTGAAAAAGCACTCAGGCATACGAAATAGCTGGTATTGAGGCCTTACATCAGGCAGAAACCCGGCATATTGAGGAACAGAAAGACAACTGGTGTGGGAAAAGCACAGTGGGCCCGGGGGGAGGGGTGGGAAGTGAGGGGGCTATTCCTGGGGCGTGAGGTCCATGAGGTGGGCAGGGAGCAGGTTTGTATGTGAGCCAGGGGAGACAATGAGCTTACATTTTATGGTATGACTGATGAGAGCCTTTGGGATGTGTTAACAGGGAAGTGACATGAACCCATTACTCATTTTAAATGATCATTGTTAATACTAGTTCAGTGGATGGTAGTACGGGCAAGTGGAGGCAGGGGGAGGCCATCACAGTAACCTCCGGAAGGTATGTCGGTACATTAGGGTAGGAAGGTAGAGCTGGAAATGAAGTAAAAATTAAGGATTTGCTTTGAGCAAAAGACAACAAAACCTACAGAGAATTTGACGTTGAATTTGGAAGAAAAAGAGGAGAATTGAGAATCATTCCTAGGTCTGTGCCTTGAGCAACTAACTGAGTACCTTGGAGTGCTGTGTAAGGAGATGGAAAGACTGGTGCAGGGAGCAAGCCTTGGACGAAAACCAGAAGTCTGGCTGTGTGTGTTACAGAGATGTTAAATACACAATAAAATGTAATTTTTTTTAATCTTGAGATGTGATAGAGGCATTGACTGGAAATCCAGTTTTTGAGGATGTAGACGTCATGGAAAGCTATAGGGTTCAAAGCCCACCTAAAGGGAGATCTTAGACAAAGAAGGGACGGGAGAGAGGTGGTGGAGGATAGAGCCCTGCAGAAACCCAAGAGAGATCAAGGTCAAGAGGCAGAGCCAGCAAAGGCATCTTAGCTGAAGAGGCTAATGAGACAGAAAACATGGAAAATGCAGCGCTCCAAAACCTAAGAGAAGAGATTGTTCCAAGAGGAGAGTGCTTGTCTGTATGAGAGACTGGTGAGAAATTGTTGTATCATTGAGCAGAGCAGAACCAGCAGAGCAGAAGGATGAAAAGCCCAATTGCTGAAGAAATAGAGTCAGAGAACCAGGCAGTCCTAAAGGCTTGCAGTCAAGAGAAGAAAAATGGGTTAACAACTAGAGAGAATGTGAGCAAGGCAGAATTTCTTTTTAAATACTTAGGGCAATGATCCAATAGAAGAAGAAAAATTAATGAATCTCTTTTCCCAAGCAGTCTGTAATCTTCTCTAACGCTAGAGGCAAATGTGATCCTCATAGAACAGTTAAAAATCTAGTGATGTGTGGTATTACAAAACTCTTATTTTCCAAGTCAAATCAGAAGAGTATTTATCTTTCAACTGATAACCAAATATTGGCAAGTCACTGAGCAGAAATGAAAGAAAATATTCAGATAAAATGGGAGGCAGAGGGAGTACAAAATAGAATTGTTTGTGAATATATAATACAAAATAGAATTGTTTCGTGGAATATAAGAAAGTATGAGTGAGGTACGATGTGAAATCAGTGGAGAAATCAGTGGAGAAAGAAAATCTGGCATCAATACCGAGCCACAGAGCCAAGCTGGGTGAGGGGTTGTTGAACTGGCTTTGACCAAGTACCGTCGTGCAACTCACCTGACTAAAGGATTTATTGTGTACTGCCTACAGGCTTATACTAGTTCCTGTTTGGAGCCCGAAACAAACCTTCTGATGCTTTCACCTCTGTTCACACTGAAAGCCACAGAGAAAAGAGTAACTACAAGCGTATCATGCTGTAACCGTTTGTATGTCTAAAGATTCAATGAAAACATTAGCAACCAACGCACAATACAATGCAAAATATTCCTACTTTCAGTTTTTCTTCTTATTGTTCCTCTAAATTTGATGCCACCTAAAGGGAAGTCCTTGGTCTATATCTTTTTCAGGAAAGGTATTCATACAAACACACATACACTTATACGTGTAAATTTACTCGCACCCACACACGTACGTACAAGTACCATACAGACATTAGTACATGTGTTGTGTACATACGAGGGCTGTCCAGGAAGTGTCCCACCAGGCAATCTGAACAATAGAGGCATTTATGGCTAGATTCTTTCCTGACAGCCCGTTTGTAGCTACAGAGAAAAAACTGGTGTCAACATGAGTAACACAAATTTCAGGTCACATTAAAATAAAAGTCTACTACATAATAAACTGGGTGTGTTTTTTCCTATATTAAACAAAGTCTTGTGAAACTTGACTTTCAGTAACAACAGTCAAGGTAAACTTGTTTCATAAAAATAAGTTATAATCTTAAAAATTGTTCCTTTTGTGTTTGGACTCTTTCTTAGAGAAGTGGCAACTCCTCTGCAGTAACAGATTCACTAACGGAATTCCTTTATTGGTTCGGGGAGGCAGGGTTTGTCTAATCAATCCAGGGCTCTCTGGTAGACTCAGCCGAATTTGCATCTTCCTCTGGCGGGTCCTAGTTCTGTTGCTACAGGCAGGTTAATGAACCGCTCTGTGCCTCAATTACTTAATCACTGAAGTTCGGTCACAAAGACTGCCCAATCTAGAAGTTTTCTCAGGATTAAACAAAATAATATGTGTGTGCTATTTTACACGGTACCCGCCTATAGTAAGTGAAAGTTAATTATTATTTTATTATTAATGTATTGATGGCTTTCTATATTAAAATGCATTTTCAGTGTTGTTACGATGTGGTTGAGTACTTGACGTGTGTCACGCCCTGTGTTAGTTGCTGGAATGTAGAATAAGACTCAGAACCTGCCTGAAAGAAGTCACAGGACAGATTCCTCCCAGGCTCAGGCACAGACCAAGCAGTACTCCCGGGGCTCTCCTTCCACAGTCCTGCCATCCTCATGTTCACGTATCTGTCTGACAAATTATTCATAACTTGTATGCTCTAGATGTGTGTGTGTGTGTGTGTGTGTGTGTGTGTTACCGTGATGATAGAAAGAGGTCATTACAACAACCCTCAAGGTCCAGGAAAAGAAAACAACAGACAAAAGGCAACATGCTTCACATACATTAACATTGCATTCTTGGTAGCCAAATAAAACAAAACCAAAAAAGAGATACATTATGCAATTTTCTATGTTTGGTAAAAAGAATCCTACCAGTAACATGTGACAGACGGCTGAACTCACAGCACTGTCCCTGTCAGGCTGTCCCTGTGGGGTCCAGTTCCCCCGGCTGTGCCCAGGGCTTCCTGTCCTGCGTGCCCTGCCAGCTGCAGTCGGAGCAGCAAGTACTCTTTCCCGAACTCTAGCCAATTTCGTATTAACTTTCCAAGGTAGGATGTAAAGAATCTTTTTAAATGCATAAATCCACATTCTTTTTTTGTAGAGAAGGATTTGTATATTTTTAGTTAATTTCCATTAAGTTTATTTAGATTTTCATGATCGGCTATGTCATTGGTTTATACAACGAGTGTCCCACTTGATCCTCTGTCCTGACTAAGTGACACTCTCTGAGAGCTCCTGCATGCCTGGTTTTTACATGCACGCCCACATTGCCCACCAGACATCCAAGTTCAGCGCCGTTGGTACGGGGCGCCGCGTTGTCTAGCCCAGGGCTCTGACTTCGGCCATGCAGCTCTTGCATTCCCAGTCACTCCTTTTGGCCACCAGGAATGTACTGTCTTTTACTATTTTACCTTCTCATGAGTTCATGTCTCCTGCTTCACTAAACAGATTTTAAGGCCCTTGAGTCAGAGTACTTTCAGGTGATCAATAACTTTGATTTTATTTACAATCAAAATCAGATCTTCAGTGTTAAAGCTGTTTCCTCTATTTAACTGGAAAACAGAGCCATAATTAATGCCTGTGTTTAATGTTCTGTCCCCACTGTAAAACACTAGTCCCTACTTGTATTACCTTAACAAGTGGATACACAAGCATGGTGCACGTAGTCAGAGAGGAAATATAATATCCCTTAAAAGACTACATGGCTAAAAAGACAGCTAAAAACTTTTCAGTAAAATAATAAAAATGGGAATAGTTATCATTATTTGAAATTCCATTCTGTATTAAGAATACATGTTTACATATTAATTTGAAAAATTATAAAAATCATTAAATTTGGCTTAGTAACTCCATTTTATAAGTAAGGAAACTGAGTCTTAATTTAGTAACACAAATGTTCTTACAGCCAGTAAATAAGACAGCCAGGGTTTACATCCAGGTCAGGCTAGGTATAAAACCCAACGCTGAACCATTATACTCTCCTTTCCGCGTTGGGTAATGCTGTATATGACAGACTACAAGCATTGAGTAATGAGTCCCCTTAATTTCAAGCCCTTGCTGCTTCAGCAGCTAGTTACTTCCATGCTTATCTGTCTTTCTCAGCAACCACAGTGCTCAAGGCCAAGACTCCCTCGTGGCTGGTTCCAGAAAACTGTATTGTTTACAAATTTCTACAAGGATGAGCAATAAAACAAATGAAAGAGAGCAGAAGGAGCTGCCTTTAGTTCTACCAGAATGTGAAGTATCTGTGAAATACAGAAATTTTAGCTCTGGGACTTGATCTTTCAAAGATTCTTTCATCTAAAGAGGGCAGTACTAACATTCCCAAGGAAATCAACAAATACTTGTTTAAGGAGCTATTTTGAGTGATGTCAATTACTTTAAGTACTTCTAGATTGGATCTATAAGGGATACCCTTTAACCAAACTGTCCTCAGAAGGATTGCAAGTTTTTTAGTTTAGAGATTAAACCCATCAAAGTTTCCGAAACTGCTACTAAAATCATAATAGAGAATTCTTAGTATACAAATTCTTGTTTTATATTTGCAGTGCATGTGGCTGGTTTTTGGAAAAGGGCCTAGAAACCCTACAATTATAATCAAGTTGATAAATTCTGTGCTCACTTAATTATAAATCCTGATTACATTTTCTCTGCCAGATTCCTACCTAATGTTCCCGTTGGCTAATGAGTTCCATAAAAGCTATCCAGTGCACATGATTTCATGTGATGTTTCCCCAGGTACCAATGTACTCTGACTTTAAAAGATTACTCTGAGTCCATTCATTTGGAAGTGAATTTTCTGAATTCTGTCATTCTCCGTTGTGCCACAGTGAAGTTCACTAACTGGGTCACAGAAGTCGAGAAGGAGCTCTCCTAAGCAGTAATGAGGATGACTTACTGCCCTCCATTTCTAATGTTAAGAATTCTTTTGAAGCTTAAGTTTGTGTAAACTTGCACTGAGTACATCAAAATTTAACCTCCTTCTAGACCAATTCCCCAGAATCAGTGAAGAGAAGAACCTAGGACACTCTTTCCTAATAGGGATGTCTCCCGTTTGGGTGAGAAGTGTTCTCAAACACCGTTCTGGGAACTTCTCCTCTGAATAAGCAGGCCAAACATCATTGTGAGACTCTTTCTTAGCAAATTCAGTCATTGCTGTAAGAAAATATACGAGGGCTGTCCAGAAAGTATCCAGCCATCTACTATGAATAATAGGGGCATTTATGGCTGGATTTTTTCCCAGACAGCCCTCATACACACTGTGAGGATTAAAATGTAATGTTGTAATATTCAAATTAAATACAAATATATTTAATTGGATACATTTTAGTCTGTACTTTATAAGAAAGGATTTCTTATTTTTAGATATTTTCCTTAAGTAAATAATCAACTTTCCTTGGGTCTGACCTCATCTCAGTCCATTTCATAGTTCATCAAGGACACACTGGGGAGGGGGCGGAAACAAGGAGGAGGATCGCCAGATTTTTAATTTATGGATTTTTGATACTGTGTAAATAAGAAGGAACATCATTATTAGTCTCCCAAGCCTCATGACCTTCTGAATGAAACCGAGGTGACGGAAGGAGTAAGATGCAACTCATTGGGATCAAAAGATTGCTTCACTCTTTCCCTTTCTTCTGCAATGAATAATTTGGGGTTCTTTTCTTTTTTCCTCAGGTACTTTTATTTTTAGAAAATGTACTTTACACATTACAATATATTACTTTTTACAAATTTTGTATCAGTCCAGGCAATACGTTCAATCATTTCATTGAAGATGAAAAATATTACAAATTATTTTCACACATTAACAAGGAACTTCAGAGAAGAAGAGGAGCCAGATGAATGAAAATTCGAAATAAGTAATTCTTGTCACAAGGTCAGTCAGCTGATTATAATACTAAGCAGGGATGAGCAAAGCACATCATGGAAACTTTTTTTCAAAACAACCCCAAGTCTTCAGTCCTATTTAATGTGATTTAACAGGCATATTGGCCTTTTGTTGCTTGTGACACAGCAATTAGTGTTCTCTATAACCCCCAACCGAAGAAAAGAAAGGAATCATAAATACAGAAAAGACAAGCTTTTAAATAAAGAAAAATGACCAAACAATGAGAATTTACCATTTTCCACCAAATTTTTGTTCTGAAGTGTTCTCATATTCAACCTTGTGATTTGTTAGGAATGAAGGAAAAAGCATACAATAATGGCAGTTAATATTTCCACATAAATTTATGATCAAACTAGGAGAGAAGTTCTCGGAATCTGGTTTATAATCAAAATCCTAAATGATGCTCGCAGACCACTTAGACTATCGGAAGTCTAACAGTATCTATTGCTCTTATGTGTCTGACTTCAAGGAGGCTCTTATTATCTTTCAAGTATATGTGGGTGAAATCCTAATAAATATGTGGCTTTTATTCTTTATGGACACACGTGCCTACATTTTATAAGTAGGAGGAGGAAGAACTGATACATTGTCAATAGAGAATGATCCAAAAAACAATTTCTAGGAATGTCCATGTTCGTATATCCCATACACTAAAAAAAAGGATTAAAAATTGTCCTGTCCCATCTTCCCCACTGGTTGTAGGTAAATAAATAGCAACAATGGACTGTAGATTTTATACCACCTTTACTCCAATGACATAACAGAAGGGAGCTGTGACTTAAATGTGGTAAATAATCATAAAGGAAAAATAAAGTGAAGAAACTTCTAGAAAATGGAACAAGCCCAGTTAAATTTGAGTTTCAGATAAACAAATAATTCTTCAATATGTCTCAAATATTGCATGGGACATAGTAATACTACAAAACATTGTGTTTACTGAAATTCAAATTTAACTTAAAGTGGGTTATTATTTTTTTTCCTAATCTGACAGCCCTACTAAAAAAGTGAATGAGAGCTACATTGTTGCATCTTAGATAGCCACCAAGAAATTGCCAAGTTGCACATATGCACATGATGTTGCACTGTATCATGTGTATATATTTTAATACATAGGTTTTATCTGCACCATCATTTGAAAATCAAACTAATGCTTCTTTGAATATGGTTTGGAGTCAACTCTTAGCGCCATACTTACTGTTGGATTATTAGGCTTCAGTTACTAAACCTTTTTTTCCTCAGTCGTCTTACTTATAAAAATGAGGATATTAATATATACCTTATAAGTACAGTTAAATAATTGAAATATTATCTGTGACGTGCTTAGGACAATACCTGAAAAGTAGGAATAGACTTAGTAAAGTGTATGGGTTAAGAGAGAAGGTTCTGGAATTGGGTATCCTGGATGCAAAGCCTGACTACATCACTTCCTAGCCATGTGGGCTCAGGCAAGTTACCACATCTTCCACTGAGGGAAATTCTCCATTGGAAATTAGGGATAATGATAGCAAATGTTGCATAGGGTTTTTGTGGAATTTAATGAATTATTGCACATAAAGCCCTGAGTTGGGCTTTATAATGATATGATGATGATGATTTTGAACAGTCAGTACTTTTGAGGATTTCAACAAATTCTTCCTGACTCATAAATTCAATGCAGAATTTATAACCCAACATTACTGAATGCATGAACTTTGCATCCACATTTGAAATTCCTGTATAAAAGTTTTGGTTCTTCCTTTGGATTTTGTGTTAAAAATCACTTCTTGAATTCTAGGCTCCATTAGCATCCAAATAAAAATTTGCATCTAAACAGTAGATGTGTTACCAGAACCTTTGAAATATAAATTCAGCAGGACCATATATTCTCTCACTTGGCTTGAAGTTAACATCCAGTGCGTGTTTATAAACTATCAGACCTTTTTTTAAAAAACTGTTTCTATCTCTTTCATAAATTTAATATCAACCCTGAAGAATATGGACCGATTTGATTGAAAGGTAGTTCAAACTAAAGAAATAAGATACTCATTTGATTAAGCTGCAGGTAACAGTAGCATCCTGGCAGAGGCACCCACATTTGTGCCTGTAGCTCGTGGGATTAACCATGACCCCATCACACAGCGCCTGGACCAAAAACAGAAGCTTTAAAATAAAATTGAATGAAAATTTAAGAATTAGGATAGTTTGTCTTCTATTCCCTTTACCTCCCTAAAATATTCCTATTTTTCAAAAGTAAAATGAAATACTTCAAAAGATGACAACAGAGCAATAAAATTAGTATGAAATCTCAGCAACACCTAGGCAGCCATATTAATCAGTATACACTGATTCACGGGGCAGTAACAAATTAACCCCCAAACGTGAGTGGCTTAATAGAACAACAGTTTGCTTTTGATTCACCTACAGGTCAGTGAGGGCTTCTGTCCCACATGCTACTCTAGAAATCCCAGCAGGTAAAGATTCCACTTTGGTGTTCCCAGGGCAGAGAAGCAGAAAACTGTACCCGTCCACAAATGCCCTGGTTCAGAAGGGACACCATCACTTCCACCCCAACCTGTTGCCTAAAACGTCACATGGTTTCATGCAACTGGAAGGGAGCTGAGAATATGAGAGAGCACGAGGATGCTTAGTGAACAATAAATTTGCTGCAAGAGGCAATATGAAGTAGTCAAGTCTAACGCTCGCCATCACAGCTCTTCTGAAAGATATGAAGTTCCTGGTACCAAAAATCTGTCCTTGCTTCACAGAATACAATCACTATTCTATTCCCCCCCAGTCAGTAGAGATACAAAAGTGAATGAGCTTATGGTTCAGGAAATTTAATTATTTTTTTCTAACCAGCTAAAGTTGAACTTGTCAGCTATGAGCATATGTTGATATTGAATAATTGCCTATCTATCTTGTCTTTCCTCACAATTTGATATCTTTTCATAATGAAAGCTCGAGGAATTTGTTGTTTCCCTTAGTACAAATGTTCCTCATTTGATGTTATAAATGTGCTACTGAAAAGTGTGTAAATCAGATTTTTATAAATCGAATCACATTCCCATTAACTTTATCTTTGCTTCTGTTTCACAGTAGCTCTGGACAATTTATCTTTAAATTAGTCTCACTTTTACAGAGAAGAATGACAGGTCAAAGGGTATTTCCCAATCGGTTGGAATAAAAATAGACCTTCCATCACCAGGATATGAACTGTTTCTTCACACTGAAATGTTATCAGAGTCCATTTAGGGAAAAGGTGCTCAGTTTGTTTTAGAAAATAAAAACAAAAAGAAAAGGAATATTGGCAGAGAAATAAGACATGAAAGACATTTACATCCATTGTAAGAGTTGAGTCAAACAAATTAGCAACCCCATTTCATGGACTCACCTGATTAAAAAAAAATTACATTGAAGCAAAGAATTGAAAGGAAATGGCAAAAAGAAATAATCGAGGTAATTTTTCCGCATGTGTGGTCCTGCACGAATATTGTTATCTAACACTGAAAGAAACTGAACAATATTTTGTATTGAAACCTCAACTGCACAATTCTCTTGTCTTTTCACCTTTTTTCCCAAAATGATTTGCTACAGCCTCTGATGACTTGGAGAACAGTCAATCCAGCATGAAAGAGATTTCTTTATCTGCTGTTTTATTGAGTTTTTTTTTTTCTTGTAGCCCAACTGTATTTCAATGGTCATTCACTGATCCATAGAAATCATAGAATCTTAGGGTAAAGAGGAGCATTAAAAGACCACTAATCCTCTTTTGTGTGCTCTGAGCCATATCCCACCAAAGTAAGAGAAAATATCAGTGAAAAATAAAAAGATCAGAGGATAAGTAGCACAGAGGACAAATGCTTTTATGGGAACAGGAAACAGCTAAGAAGATACTGAATTCCTTTGGCAGAATTAGAAGGACTAGGAAGGCTATGCATATTCAATGTAACAATGATACTGGAGAATAATAGTGTTTTGTCAGAATTAACACCGAGTTTTAGAAGTTAGTATAAACATAAAAGGAGAGGTTAAGAAACAGAGTATGTTTACAAATTAGGAAAAAACTAGGATTAAATTACCAAGGATTAAATTGTTTAGTTACAATAAACCATGTAGAAGAAAACGTTGGTACTAAACTTATAGACCTCAGACTCAAGGAGAACTTCATGCATCTGACCTCAAAGGCAAGGGAAGTAAAAGCAAAAATAAATGAATGGGACTATGTCAAACTAAAAAGCTTCTGCACAGCAAAAGAAACCATCAACAAAGCAAAGAGACAGCCAACTGAATGGGAGAAAATACTTGCAAACAATGCATCTGATAAGGGTCTAATATCTAAAATATTTAAAGAACTCATATGACTCAGCAACAACAACAAAAAAATCCAATTTAAAAAAGGGCCAAGGACTTGAACAGTCCCCATGAAGAAATACAAATGGCCAGCAGACATATGAAAAAATGCTCAATTACATTAGCTATCAGGGAAATGCAAATCAAAACCACAATGAGATACCACCTCACACCTGTGAGAATGGCTGTTATCAACAAGACAAGGAATAACAAGTGCTGGAGAGGGTGTGGGGAAAAAGGAACCCTTGCACACCGATGATGAGAGTGCAGAGTGATGCCAGCCTCTAAGGAAGGCAGTGTGGAGGTTCCTCAGAAAACTGGGAATGGAATTATCATTTGACCAGCAATCCCACACCTGGGAATCTACCCCCTAAATTTGAAAATCTTCGTCCGCAAAGACTTATGTACCCCAATGTTCATCGCAGCACTGTTCACAGTGGCCAAGACATGGAAACAACCAAAGTGCCCTGTGACAGATGACTGGATAAAGAAGCTGTGGTACATATACACAATGGAATATTACTCAGCTGTAAGAAATGATAAATTAACTGCCATTGCCCAAAATGGATGGACCTGGAGATCATCATGCTAAGAGAAATAAGCCAGACAGGTAAAACCAAGAACCATATGACTTCACTCCTATGAGGAACGTAAAAGTGAAATCAACAAAGAAGCAAAAACTCATGGACACAGTCAATAGTTTAGTGGTTACCTGAAGCCAAGGAGGGAGGGAGTGGGACAGGAGGGATGGGAGTCAAATATATGGTGATGGAAAGAGAACTGACACTGGGTGGTAAATATATATTGCAACACATAAATGATGCACTGTAGAATTGTACACCTGAAAACTATATAATACTTGTCAACCAATGTCACCCCAATAAGTCTAACAATAAAGAAAAATTTTAAAAAATAAATATAAATAAATAAACTGTTTAGTTAAGACCATAGATTAGAGAACAATTGGGGGAGCTAAGTAGAGGAGATAACTTGTCAAAGAATGTGAAACTCGGGGCTCCCATTAAAGCCTAAGGAGTTCTCTGATACTCAAGACAATGTCTTGAGACTCCCTGGATTTGTAATTTGTTACTTAACATAGAAAATAATCCATGTGCAGGAACATAAACACAGACAATGCATAATAAACACATGGGAGAGGCTTATCTATAGGCAAAAGAGAAAGAAAATGGGCCCTGGGTATTAAAGGTGATCAATGCACTCAGTTTGTTCATTAGAAAGGACCTCCCTCTGAATTCTGCACAAGTAGGGATTTCAGACATCCTCCCATCATGGCTTCTGATGGCTGAACTGAGCAGGTTCACAGAATCATATTTACTGCAAATAGTGGCTACAAATCCCATGTGGCCAGGGGCTCTGAAAACTTATTAAGGCAAGAGGACCTGAGCCAGAAAAGAGGAGGTATCTGATACATCCCCTTACGAATCAGTGTGGTGATTTCTCTGGGACCTTCACCCAGGAACAGAATTGCTGAGTCAATGGATATGGAAGTACTCTATTTTACTAAGTGGTGCCACACTGCTTCCCAGGATGGCTATACCATTCTACACTCCCACCAGCAGTACATAAAGGTTCTTTTATCTCCGTATCATTGGCAAGAACTGGTACGATCCAGTTTCTGACTTTCTCCTACGTAATATACATAAAGTATATTCATCATTATTTTAATTCTAGTTATCTGATTATTATTGAATTGAAGCATCTCTTCATATGCATGTTACAATATTTTTCTTCTATAAACACACTATTTGTAACCTTTGCCAATTTTTCTATTGTACTTTTTTGTTACTAATTTTCTTTGGATCATCCTATTACATGTTAGTGCTTCTCAAACCATCTGATGTGAAGGACCCGCTTTGGTAATTTTTAACTTATATCATATACCAATAATTGCATAAAATAAAATATAAATTAATTATTAGAAAATGAAATACAAATGTATTTTCATTATTAAATTCAACAGACATTTCAATAAACATAATCAGAACAAACATAACATAAAAAAAGAAAACTGACACATAAGATGAAAGTAATCATAGGCAAATATAGAGGATCACTACTAATTCTAAAATCACAATCATAAAAAAAGCCATGTGTGAAATAGTGATTCCCCATATTAAATGCCTACATGCACAATTTTAATGAACATTCTGCAATTCTATCTGTAAAGGCTGACAAAAGGGCTTAATTCTTGAATGTTTATCTAACCTGAGCCGGACTAATGTCAGTGTGTATAAGGGCACTATACATTTCCAAATGATCCCTGTAATTTTTTAAAATAACTCTCACAGCAGAGAAACCAGCATCGTACAGATATGTTGAGGAAAATGTTAAAAAGGGATTTGAAAGCAATTCTGCATTCTGAAAACTTAGGATATTCATTTTTAACTTATACTCAATTAAAGCCATTGCTGTATTTACAAAACTCATCACCAATCCTTCATCTGCATCCAGTCCAACAATTTATCTTACAAAGTTATGGTTCAATTTAAATTATCTTTCACTGAAAGAACTGGATTCCAGATGTATGTTTATATGTGTTTCTTCTTTTGATGAAAAGTAAAATTCAAACTGTTACGTCAAATTTGTAAAATTCCATTATAACTTTTCATAAATGTGCAATATCAAGATTACTATCTGTACTCCAGAAAGTTGTTGTTCATTATGAAATATGCCATAACCATCTGTAGAAACTGTATTCTCTAAATTTCCATTTTTGCTCTTCAATCTTATCTGCCATAAAAAAAATAACATTGCCTTTTTTCCTTGCATGGAAGTTTTATTATTAAAAATACTAAATAAATCAAATAAGTAAGTCCAGATGCTCAATTCACATCTTTAAGAAGTTGAAACCAACTGGTTTTGTTAGTTTACAGAATCCCAGAAGTTTATTTTGTAGTTACACATTCTCGAAATAAAATTTTCCCTCAATAACCATCGTACCTCCGCAAGCAATAGTGGTTGGCTCTCGCCAGCTCTCATCTGATCACATAATAAAATAAAATAAAACATATTTAATGCATTAGCATTTATCAATCCACAATTTTTTATGTCACTAAGCACACTGTTGATTTTAGTTGTAGTTTCTATTTCATAAAGAGACTTTAATGAAGGAAGCAGGATGTTGACTTGCATTCTAAGAATGCTCCTTAGTGTGAGTAAGCACGCCCCAATGCTCTCTTGTCATGTCAGCTGTGCCCTCCGAACATAGTCCTCCACAAACTTAACTTTCAAAATATAGCTGTTGACAATGCATGCCAACTGTGTCTTATACATTTCAGAGCTAGCTGTGTATATCAACAACAAAGCAGAAAGAAGAATTTTTCCTTCATCTCACTATAATGTTTACATTGCACATATACTAAAAGTATTACCATGTGAACAACATCTGTGCAATAACCAAGTTTCAATAAACATATCTTCTGGCTTTATTTGTTATATGTTGGTTTTCCATTTTATTAACCATTTTCTGAATACATATCAAGCTAAAACGTCATTAGAAAGTAATACCTGACCTACCACCTTTGCTCTAGATTCACTAACATTTGAAGAAAATATCCTTCACTGCCTCAGAGACTGTTTATGGTATCTTCGTCTTCTAAAACCAAAGAACAACTTTATAAGAAGCCCACAAATCACTAATGCTTACGTGACATAAGAAATATCTGAATCTATAGGGTTTTTTAATTCAATGTTTTTTTCTCTCAAGAATTTCTTCTGATTTTCAACTTATTTCTCTGTTTATGTTTTTAATGTAAATGCTACTTCCATTCCAGAGGTTTCATTTCTTCACTAGCCAGTACAACTCTTCAAATAACACTCAGTGATTTAGCACTTTGCCACTAAATTTAGTTACAACACTAAACTCAATATGAAAGATCATACTTCCTTACAGAACAGCACAAATTCTTGTGGTCTTAATTTCTTTGAAATTACTTCTAACATCATCACTTTGTCTAATACTTCTGCCTTCTGCCACATTCATAAAAGATATACATTTTCTGGACCAAAACACACACACACACACACACACACACACACACACACCAAAAAAAAAAAAAAAAAACCAAACAAATAAAAAACCTAGATGAAATTGTTCTGTGTGTATTTTAAGATTAAAAATAAACAGTACAAATTTTACTTAATTTCGCTAAAGAAGACAACATTCTTACTCACCTGCAAACATCAGCAAGACTCTATGGCTTAACCTAGTGTAATACATTAAGTAGATTGAGGGAAACAGAAGGTGAGCTGGATTCCCTCCCTCTAGAGAAGGTAACGATTCCACCAGGTGCAGGGAGAGCACAGAGAGCACATCGGACGCTAAGAGAGTTGGCACTGAGAGACCGTGGATTCTCTGCCTAGTGACGACCAGCTGCTACCGGCCCCAGAAAGCCTGTGTGCAGTAGCTGATCCAGAACCTGGAGAACACCTACAGCCACTTAAACAGCTTCTGTATATCGTCTGTGCTAAGGAGAAATGATTACTGCCCTTGTCACTGTCATCCAGGAAAGACCCGCAATGGTAAGTTGCCTGATGATTGTCCAGCAGAAAACGAGCCTTATCTATGCTTAGCCACATCTGAGAAATCAAAGCCCAGTATATTCATCCGAGGCTGCTGGATGGAGGCTGTCACCTGGATACCTGAAGAAGCGACAGTAGTATGAAAGGGGGAGTCCTCAGCATTTGCACAGGGTAGGAGGCAGGAGGCAGGGAGAGTGAGTGGTGAAAAGTGACTCCATTATACAATATAATGACCCCAGCAACATACTCTTAACAAAGCAACCAAAATAGACTTTACCTCTTTATCCCATTTTTTTTTCCAACTCTACCTTTCTCATTTCAACTCACCATCGTCTATACTATAAACTCCTTAAGGATAAAACTCGACCTGACAGATTATCTGGCATATGGTCCATCTGTAGCAAATATGTGTTGAAGGAATGGCTAGGTAGGTGGGTGGGTGGATGGATGAATGGATGGGTGGAATAAATAACAAGGTAATGAATAAGTAAATGATTTTTCCTGAGATTCAGAGAAAATGTGAGACATATTTTGCTGGCCAACATGGACTAGACATCCACTAATATGAAACTAAATTACATTATCAGTCAAATGGAGAGAGTATTACCCCCCTCACAATATATTCTGTGTACTTATATATGTGAAAATATTTTGGGAAACATGACCCCATGAGCATTAGGAATTGTTATTATTTCATTTGGCATTTTTGTTCTCAACTTTAGCATACAGAGTCAGTTAGGAGAATATTAAAAATACGAAACACTACTTACTCCCAGAGATTCTCATTCAGAGTTGGGGCTTAGGCTTAGGAACTTACATCTTTAACAAGCTTCTTAAGTGATTGTGATGAGGTGGTCGACAGAGTGCACTATAGAAAACACACTTTAAAGGAAGTGATATGGAAATAACTTCCCCATCATGCTCTAAGGAGAGACGTAGGGCCAGAGCATGCCAAGGGAGAGTAATTTAGCCCAGTACATGCATTCTCATAGACCTGATCCAGTTATTTGTAACAAACCAAACTTCCAACCAGGTTTGCCAGATTTTATGTCATTCTTCAGGCTCAATCAATATTACAATTATACAAATGTCTGAATGAGTTAGGTAAAGGTATGAAGGGATTTGAATTTTCCTAACAGTTACAACGAATCTGTTATATCTGTAGATACCACCTAAATTAGGTGAAAAAAATTACTTTGTATATAGAAACTGTTCACACCAATGTGCTTTTAAAATGCTCAGATTCTCACAGCTTCAAACGCACGCTGCACCACTTTGAATTTGTTGAAAAACATTCTTTTGTGCAAGTGACATGTACAGTCTCAGGGAACCCAATGCTCTCTATCCTAAGGTGTGCAAAGCATCTTCCCAACTCTAATTCATCCAGATGCAGGACTTCAAATTTATGCACTACCCTTTCCCATCAAAGAAACCTTCACAATACTTCTGAAAGTCGTTAAGTACTCTCCACCGTCAACATGGTGTTGGACCCGTTCTTCCCTACCTGCTCCAACAATGCCAACAACCATCAGAACAAGAAAACATGAACCTCAGAAGGGCCACTTCCTGCTACACCTTCTGCCGCTGGTGCAGAAGTCACAACGTGCCAGTGCCACAAGGCATGGAAGCTGGCCTGCTGATAGGGGGAGACTCACCTCCTCCTCACCTCTCAAATGGCTTTGTGCCGTATTCTGTTGCAATTATTCAGAATGTTAAGCAGCAGAGAAAATTATTTCCAAATATAACTTTGGATAAAACATCTTTCATTTCCACTCTCCCTCAGACTCGGAATAGAAAATATGGGAGCTAGCTGGAAAACCAACCTTGAAAAACACCCTGTCCCTTCCAAACACCCTCCCCTAGAGCAGTGATTGTCTTCCTCCGCCACCCACATACTCTGGGGCATAGCTTTGTCAGAGGGGCTCTGGAAGCTCTTGAGTCAGATTTTCAAAGGTGCTTGTGAAATAGAGAAGAGTCTCGGATCCCGTTCCCAGCTGCTGGCTCAGACTGTCTGGGCTGGATCATGGAATTTGGCTTATGAAAAAGCATCCTGGGTAATTATTATGCATACTAAATTTTAAAATCTTTTAGAAACGTACCATTAGCTCATTGCATCCAGCCGTGGTTTTTTCTTCCACTTGGAAGCCTTAGATGGAACGAGCAATTCATCTCTCCTTAAAATTTGAGACGTAGATATAGTTGTGGCATTTTCCCTGAACCACTTAGTCTCAAATAGGGTTGACCAGAAAGAATCTAGACATTTGAAAAAGCTTTATTTGTACTTGTAGGAAAACAATTTATAATGATATTTGCCCTGATACAGTCTGTCATATTTGCTTAGAGGAAGTGGTGAAAATGAAAACTAAGAATCTCTCTTTTAAAATATTACAATAAGCATGACCCCAGATTGGGTTGGAAGTTTATCTACATTATTTCTTAGAGTAAAACCACACATCAGAGTTACAGTATATCACCAAGGATTTAGCTAAATAAAAGAAAGACAACATTGGAGAAAATGTGGTGTCTTCCATATTAGTCAATAGCATGTGTGTGTGAAAGCAAGGTAGAATTTATTCATAAAGGAAAGGAAAAACCCTTGGAGACCACAAGTGCTATTGTGCTAGCTCAGCTGGGAAGTGATAGCATTTCCTGATATATGTCTGTCTAGAAAGTATCCAGACATATCATATGAAAAATAGAGGCATTCATGGCTGGGGTTTTTTCCAGACAGCCTAAGGGCCCCAGCAACATAAGATCTAAAGCCCCCTGTTTATCTGAGACCAGATCAGACAGAATTTAGGCATACTGAATAAGGTGAATCCTCTTTAGAAAGGAGCAGCAGTTCATATTCACACATTTAGAGGATGCTCAGTGAGCCTCAGCCTGACGTGGGATGGCACTTATGAGTGTGACCGATGGACCTGATAGGAACCAGGAAACTGCAGTGGAGCTTCTTGAGTCTGGGAAGGTAGCAGTTCTCAGTTTTCTGTAGGAGCCCAAGATATGGTCAGGAAAGCTCCAGGTTTAGTTCCTTGACATGGAAATAAAGTTGATAGCAAGAACTAGGTGAGAGGGAGCCAAGGTCCCTAATCCAAATGGAATGAGCAGGCAGAGCTGCAGTTAAAGAAACAGAAGACTATTCTTTCAGAGTCTGCCACATAGTGGGGGAGAGAGACTAAATAAGGAGATCTGCCTATTTTCAAAGGAGAGCGAGGTGGTAGCATAGGAACAACTGACGCCTCCCAGACCCTTCTGACTAATGACAATACAGCTCCAATACAAAGCCGGGCACTTGTCTGTCTCTAGCTCTGGGATTGGGCACAGCAGGGCCTGCAGGGAATGAGTGCTTCATTTCAGATGCTTTTGTGTTGTTAGGGGGCAGGTAGATAATGAATCAGTGTTTTTTGGAAGAATGCTAGAAGAGTTCTGAACCAAGAGCAAACTTGTATTCCTAACCAAGAGGCCAGGAGAAGGAAAAGGGGCTCAAGTGATGAAGTGGTTCTGTTACTGAAACGAAGAAGAATGCATGACTCATGTGTATGCTTAGCCATCAAAGTGCCACAAAGTAACACATGACTTGAAATTGGAAATAACTTACTGATGTGAATAAATTGTCCAACACCTGGAAGATTTCAAAAATAAATAAATAAATAAGAAATAAGAAAAAGGAAAACTGGAGAAGTGATTCTTTTGAATGGTGAAATACTGAGAATTGGGAGAAATAAGTTTGTTAATGTTTATGCAACATTGTCCAAAAGAGACTGAGTAGCTAATTGACATAATATTTTTATCATCAGAACAGTGTTAATGTACATAAAAATAGTTTGTAATCTGAAAATCAATATATGAACAGGGTGTTAAACTATCCTTCACATTGTGAAGACTTATGCAGTGCAACAGAGCAAGACCCTTCATGGAGTCCTCAAAATAGCTACTGATTTCAAACGCAACCTTGGGTTGTTGAAGTCTTCTTCCCAGGGGCCTGTTACTTCAGCTATATCATAGCTAACATCTTTATGTATTCTTTAAATGCCAGGGATTTAGCTAAGGACTTCTGTATACATTACTTTATGTAAGTGGACAGTGTGTTTTCTTGTATATTCTTTCATATTCTGTTTAGTAATAAGGTATACAACATATCACAAATTAACAAGTAAGATCAATCTATTGAATTTGGAAACTGATCCACTTTCTTGAGACCTGATTACTGCCGAAAGCGTTGCGAGTTCTACCTGCAGGGAGGTAAACTCTTAAGTACAGTCTCTCAAAAACCACCCAGCCCCCACCTCCACCAAACAATATTCATACCTTTACTATATTTACCTCTTTTACAAAATGTGTCATTCAAAATAAAAGCCTAATATGTTTGAATAACTTAAAGCCTATTTGTGAGATGTGAAAAATGCTTATCATTCTTTAAAATGGTTCAAAGTTTATTTCTTTTCCAGACAACTCTCTGAGGATTATATAATTCCTTTAATTTTCCTTTAAATGAAATCTTGAGTAGTTCCCTGAACTCAGCAGAGAAAATTCTTCATCTTGCCTTTACTAGACTCTGTCTTGGGGAAACATAACAATCATAGGTGATGCACAGTGGAATGACATAGTAGGATAATGGAAAGAGAAATAGTGTCTATACCTTTTCGGCATAGAAAGATAGCATATATTAACAAAGTAACCATAAAACACGTTCAACTTCTTCAGATGAAGGAATTACATAGAAAAACATAATTTAACAAAAATTTTTAAATAAATACCAGCACTGGATTATTAAGATGGCAGATAAGAGCACTTAATTAAACATGTGTCAAGCAAAATCCAGGCCAAGATCATTTGAGATAAAATAGTCTTATTATCATACAATCTGTAAAAGATTAATGAAACCTTTAATGCAAAGCAATAATGGAGCTGGCTGCATCCTGACCTTACCTAGACTTCTTTAGGACTTCGGCAGTTTTAAGTAGGAAGAATAGCTTTATTAGAAAAAGGTTTCTTTTTTCCCCCAAATTTGTTCACACTTAAGGAAATGCAGATATATGAACTTTTTCCTGAATACATAGTACTGTTATCATTCATATATAATTGTCCATAAAACTCATTGAAAAGTATATTAATCTCTTCAGTATCCATGAATTTAATACTGTAATTGTTCTTAACTGTAGCTGTAGTGGAAGAACTGCTTGCCTGTTTTCTTGCTAATAACCCACTGGTTTTATGACTGAATTGAAATAAAGCCAGTTCTCCCAGCAATAAAGGTGAGGGTGACCCAGATGAATTAGATAATTGCCTTTACAGCCAATTGATCTTCTAGTTGAGGTCTTTTAGGTCTGAATACTTTCTCTTTACTAATAGAGTTTCACAGTTTTTTCATTTGCTAAGAGATGTAGCTGGAATCCAAAAAAATATTAGGGGGACATTGAGGGCAAGATAGTATTAAAACTTGCTCGAGTTCACAAGGTCCTTCAGTTCCTCATATCATGGCATTTTCTATTACAAAAAGTAAGACTTATAGCTTAACAAAAAGTAACTTATTCACTCAACTTGGTGTATTGTTACTGTGTTGTTCACTATGTTAGACCTACAGATTAAAAAATAATCAGAATTTGATGAAAAGAAAAACACATATGTAAATATTAAGATGAAACAATAGAGGAATATACTGCTTATTCTGAGAACAGAGATGAGAAAAACCCAGCTCAGCCTAAGGGAAAGCGGGTAGAAAAATAGAGTTGTGCAGAATTTGCTACACAGCCTGAAGTCCAGTCCCAAATTAAGATTCCCTGCTACGAAGTCACACTCCATTAAGGTTCCTTGGCTTTGTACAGGAGAAAGGACACCTCAATCGTTGAAACTAGAACAATAATAACCAAAATATTAGAGGCTGAACCAAATTTGCAGTTAAAGTAGGTATTTGAAGGGAATTAAAGAGCAGCATGGTAGAAGCAATAGGAAAGAGGGCAGGAATTTAATATTTAATTACAACTGCAGAAGTGTTATTGTTATTGGTATTGCAAAGATCATTCTAGAAAATGAAGTATGCAGCCAATCATACCCGCCAGTCAGCCCGCTCTCCTTAAGATCAACAATTCGCCTTGTGTTCCGGCCATCATGCCCTCCTTACTGCATTTTCTTTCCCTTCAATTTCTCCTTCATCTAGTTCCTGTGTGTGCTGTTGTAATTTATAATAAGAAATCTATAATTTGGTCTTTGTCCCTTCCCTTCATCTGGCACATAGCCCCCAAATCCCTCAGAATTTTTTAAGTGGTAAGAGCCAACTCTGTGATTAGAGGGCTGAAATTCCTGTCCCTGTCCCCTGACTTCCAGTGGGGAAGAGGGGCTTGAGATTGAGTTTAATCACCAATGGCCTAGATTTAATCAATCATGCCTATGTAATAAAGCCTAAAAACCCAAAGGACAGGTTTCAGAGTGTCTGGGTTGGTGAACATTTGCCTTGTGCATCTCTTACATTTGGCCTGTTCCAGAGTCATCTTCTGTTATAATAAAACTAGCAAGTAAAATGTTTCTCTGAGTTCTGTGAGCCACTATAGCAAACTAATTAAACCCTAGGAAGAGGTCATGGGAACCTCTGGTACATAGGCAGTTGGTCAGAAGTACAGGCAAAAACCTAAATTTGAAGTTGTCATTTTGAATTAAAGGAGGGTTGTCAGAACCTCCAGTTTATAGCTCGTCAGTCAGCAGCCCAGGTGACAACCGGGGTTTGTAACTGGTATCCGAAGTTTGTGTGGGGGATGGGGTGGGGGGAGTCTTACAGGTCTGAGCCCTTAACCTACGGAATCTGATGCTGTCTTTGCATAGATAGTGTCAGAATTGAGTTGAATTGCTTGGTGTCTGAGAATTGAGTTGAACCAGCTGGTGTCTGAGAATTACTTGGTGCTGTGGGGATACCACACACACAGACACAGACACACACACACACATACACACACTGGAAATTGGGTACAGAACCCTTGTACTGTATTTGCTGATGGTCCAGCTCTAGACTTACTGTCTTAATATGTTTGGGCTGCTAGAACAAGACCATAGGTTGTGTAGCTCATACACAACAGAAATTTATTTCTCATAGTGCTGAAGCCTGGGAAGTCCAAAGTCAAGGTGCTGGCAGATTTGGTGTCCTGTGAGGCCCCTCTTTCTGGCTTATAGACAGCTGTCTTCTCATTGTGTTCTCACTTGGTAGAAGGGAGAAGGGGGCTCTCTGGGTTCTCTTTTATAAGACTCCACCCTCATTACTTAATCATCTCCCAAAACCACACCTCCAAATACCATCCCATTGTGAATTAGGTTCTAACACAAGAATGCTGGGAGATACATTCAGTCTGCAACACATTTTCTGCAAAAACCTACAGACTGTTGCAACCAACACTGCTCTTTCTCCAGGTCTATCTGCACAACTCAGCCATTTGAATCACAAGATTTCAGAACTGGACCAAGAGGTCACTACATGCACCCTCCTCATTATTGTGTATTAGAATGAGAAAGCCCAGTGAGTTTCAATGACTTCCCAAGGTCACAGGACCAATAAAGATTGAAGTCATCATGCTTAGTGAAATAAGCCTGACAGAAAAAACAAAGAACTGTATGACTTCACTCATATGCAGAATATAAAACTGAAAGCAAAGAAAAAAGAAATGAACAAACAAATAACCCATGGACACAATCAACAGTTTAATGTTTATTTGGGGGTGAGTGGGTTAAGGAGGGGAGAAAGGGGAGGGGGCGGGAGAGGAGGGAGGGGAAGCTAAATATAAGGTGATGGAAAGAGAAGTCACATTAGGTGGTGAACTGATTATACAACAAGTTGACAATGCACTGTAGAATTGTATGCCTGAAACCTATGTAATCCTTGCTAACAGATGTCACCCCAATAAGTCTAACAATAAAAATGAATTTTAAAAAATTATCTTCTAAAATAAGTAATTGAAAAAAAAAAGCTAAAAAAAAATAATAAAATAAAATAAGTAAAAAAAAAAAAGGAAGTAAAATCTGGATCTTTTCATTCTTAGGTCAGTGGGATCTCATTGCCCTGATACTAATTCCTTTTTTTTTTTTAATTCATTTTTATTGTTAGACTTATTGGGGTGACATCTGTTAGCAAGGATTACATAGGTTTCAGGCATACAATTCTACAGTGCATTGTCAACTTGATGTATATAATAAGTTCACCACCTAATGTGACTTCTCTTTCCATCACCTTATATTGAGCTTCCCCCCCTCCTCTCCCACCCCCTCCCCTTTCTCCCCTCCCTAACCCACTCGTCCCCAAATAAACATTAAACTATTGATTGTGTCCATGGGTTATTTGTTTGTTCATTTCTTTTTTTCTTTGCTTTCAGTTTTATATTCCGCATATGAGTGAAATCATGTAGTTCTTTGTTTTTTCTGTCTGGCTTATTTCACTTAGCATGATGATCTCCAGGTCCATCCATTTTGTTGCAAATGGCAATAT
>PVJL010009073.1:0-60409 GCA_004026885.1 Lyroderma lyra | reverse complement strand
CCCTTTCTCCCCTCCCTAACCCACTCGTCCCCAAATAAACATTAAACTATCGATTGTGTCCATGGGTTATTTGTTTCTTCATTTCTTTTTTTCTTTGCTTTCAGTTTTATATTCCGCATATGAGTGAAATCATGCAGTTCTTTGTTTTTTCTGTCTGGCTTATTTCACTTAGCATGATGATCTCCAGGTTCATCCATTTGTTTCTCCTTCTTTTAAAAATACATTCTGAGTTTAAATCCTTTGCCATTTATATATGTTCAAAAGTATTTTCTCCTGATGTGTGGATTTCTTTTCACTCTTTTAATGATGTCGAAGCTCTCAATTGTAACGTAGTTCAATATATGGATCGTGTAGTGTAGTTTCTTTTCCCTAGTTTCCAGTCTTCTGTCAAAATTCTCCACTTGTAATTTAATTTCTTGAAAATATTAATTGGGCCATTTTAAAGTCTGTGTTTTATCATTCCATTCTCTGGATTCCCCGAGGATCTTTTTTCCATTGTCTTTTTCTTTTTTAAATTAATAGCTTTTCATTAATCTTACCTCCTTAAATGTCTGATTCCCTTTGGTTGAGTGCCAGATATTTGCAATAAAAATGTTACAGATGTTTGGATGCTCTGGACGATACAAACTTTCTCCAGAGAGTAGTTATCTTCGCATTTGTTCGGTAACTGGGTTTGGGGATGATCACCTTTTCCCACTCAGGCATTGAGATGAGTTAAAGCTATGCTTTCATCCTTTTGAGGGTAGTTTTATTTCCAGTTCACCCCTCCTCCTGGAGTGTAGCACTTTGTGGTCCTGACTGACGGCTTGAGATATTCACCAAGGCCCCCTTTTTTCTGGGCAGTCTGAGCTCCAATTTTTGTCCTCCTGGGAATGCTCTGTTATGCTTAGCTTTTCGGCCTCTCAGCAGCTGATTTGACTTTTGTAATCACCAATGGCCTCAGTGGTGGAAGTATTCCCAAGTGCCTGTCTCAAGTCTCTTAACTTCCATCTTCTTCTGGATCTGGACTCTGCAAATTCTTGGTGGTTATTTGACTCATTCACGCTAAGGTGTTTTGTTTTGTTTTGTTCTGTTTGTTCCCCAGCTTTTAAAAATTGTTTTCAGGAGGATTGGTGGTCTGAAACGACCTAGTCAGATATTGCTCTGCAGGAAACTTTTGAAGGTCAAAATATGCTCATGCCCCTGCCCTCTTTGGAAGCCTTGACTATGTCCCAACTTCTACCCACTACCTACTCTTACCTTTATTTTTGCTTTTTCCCCCTTTGAACCAGACATACTATTTTATGCTTCCATGACTTTACCTATATTTTGTCCTCTGCCTGGCTTCTCTTCTGTTTCTTTGCTGCCTCAAAAACAAAGTCTCTGTCTTCAGAAACCACGTTCTATTTCATCTCCTTTCTTTCGTGTTTTGTCTCTTATTTCATACACCCTATTCTAGTTGTCACTCTCATGCAACCTTATAATTATTTCTTCATATATTTGTCTTCCTCACTAGTATGGGAACTCTTTTTTTGGCCCAGACCATGTATTATTCATCTTTTTATTTCTAGGTGTCTAGTACATATTTAGCACCAAAGAGACATCAGATAAATGTTTCTTGTACTAAAATGCATTGGGCTACAAGAACATGCACGGTTTGGTTTTGAGGCTACCTCCCAATCTGTCCTGTCTCAGGGGTTAGTGAGGGCCTTACGTAGGAACGACCAACTGAAGTGTCTCAGGCTTCTTCCTGTCTGGTTGGTTGTCTTCTTTTATGGAACTGGTTAATTACTATCCCTCATTGTCTATGGTGTCTAAAGACATCGCAGACTGGTCAACACCTTATATCAGACAGGATATTAACTCCAGAGACCTTTCTGCCTCTGTCTGAATTGTTTCAAGTCTGAACATTAAAAGTACAAAGTCCTGCATTTTCTCTATTCCAACCCATTTGTTCTTATTAGAGCTCCATGGTTCTTCACAAGTATTTTTTGCCCAGCCTGGTTTTCAGCAGCAAATGGACATCTCTTAGGCTGAGTGTTATCTGAAAGTCTTTCCTACTGTGTAGGAGTCATTTTCTCCGTGCTTATTCCCAGGATCTTGTTGTTAAATTTGTTCCCTCTGCACGCTTGCAGCCAGCAGGTGTCTAGTGATTTGTGAGTTCATTGTTTCGTGGCCTATGAGCAACATGGCTCTTGAAAAACTTGGATGTTCATCAAGATAGTAACAAATAGTAAAGTTAGAATGTGGCTTATTATTTAATGATATTCTTCCAACCTTCAAAACTGGCTTGAGGCATGGTAGGTGATATTATGAAACAATGACCGCAAGATAAAAACAAAAAAAAAAAAATTTCAAAAGAGCAAAGGAGAAAAACTAGCAAGAACTCTTTGCTGTTAAGAAGCTATAGAATTTACATACTAAATTTAGCTCTGTGCCTCTTGGTGGCTAGGGGGGAACAAGAGAGAGAGAGAAACTCAATAGGCTCCATAACTCACATTTGCTTTAGCTAGAACCAATTTGGTTTCTCCGGAGAAACTATCAGTATCTTTATGAGGAAACCCGAGAGAAATTTATCCCTGGGTTCTTTGTGTTAAGGGGCTTTTATTAACATTAGAAAAATTTGTTCAAACATTTTACCAATGCCACCCCCACAACTACTAGCACTTCTTTATTTAATCTCTTCCTGGGCCTCAGTGGAAGCCAATGTTTGGTGTTAAAGTATTGCTCTGTAAAGACAGTTCTAGAATGAAGGGGAGGTAGGTGGATCATGTAGGTTTCTGGTGATTTAGCTTACTCAAGGATGGGACTAGAGGAGCTTTGAGGAAGGCCTGCTAACATCTCTCAGCCTGTCAGTTTCTCATCCCAGTTATAGTATCTAATTTTAAAAAAATGAAGATATGACAAATCTCTGATTTTGGAAAAAGTAGTAGAAATAGTTGCATAGGTGGATAAAAAACAACTAATTTGACTTAAATCATAATAATTCATTTCTTTTTCTTACCATGAAAATGAATGATGTCAAATACAATTTGGATTGCTGTTGTGTTTTCTATAGGATTTAAATGATCATTAATAACCACCACCATCATGAACAATGGGCAGATGGCACTGTGACAGATACCGAAGACATGGATGTGAACAGTACACATGGAGCCCACAGTCCCATAGTTAAAAGAATGTATCGTGTATCAGTTTCTTATTGCTGCTATAATAAATTACCACAAACTCGGTGGCTTCAAACACATATTTATTACAGTTCTGGATGTCAGAAGCCTGCAATGGGTCTCAGTGGGTAAAGTCAAGGTGTTGACAGGGCTGCGTTCCTTCTGGAGGCTCTAGGAAAGGATCTGTCTCCTTGCCCTTTGCAGCTTCTAGAGGCTTCCTGCATTCCTTGGCTTCTGGCCTCCTTCCAGCAATTATACCATTGAGAGTTCTGCTTCCATCATAATGCATCCTTCACTTACAGACTCACTTGCCTCCCTATTATATAAGGACCCTTGATTACATTGGGCTCACCTGGATAACCCAGGCTAGTGTTCAATTAGTGACACCAACAAAGTCCCTTTTACCACTCAGGCAGCACATGTGCAGGTTCCAGGGATTAAGACATGGACATTTTGGGGGGCCATTATTCTGCCTATCACATAGTATAAGAATGCAACAATTGCCACGGTCTTTATATTTATGTATATCATCTATCTATCATCTATCTACCATCTATCTATCTACCATCTATCTAGCATCTATCATTTATCTATTTATATATCTATCATTTCTCCCCCTGTTTCCCTTTATCTCTCTCCCTTCCCCCACCTCTCTCCCCCTCTTCTATCTATCATCTACCTACCTACCAGGCACGGTCTTTATAAACATGGTGAAGTTACTAAGTCTAGTTTTCAAATTTTCCTTCTCCGAAATGGGGCAATCACATCCCATTCAGAGGACGGTTATGAAAATTAAATAAAGTGAGTGGGAAAGCATTTATCACCATACCTGGCCCACAGTAAATACTCAGTAAATGTTAGCTGAATGAAAATTTGAATCTAACACTTAATTCCTGTATACTGCAGAGAATTTAAATCCAACGTGTCAGTTTGCACACAGAAAAAAGTTTTTATTCTTCTTTAAGTTTGTGCATATTTTCAAGAGAAAGTAGAAAATGTGGTTCCAGATAATACTAGCTTTGTGTCCCTTATTTGAGAACTAATCATATGGTGAAATATCAAATGCTCTGGCATTACCTTGCAGAAAACATAAGGGAGAGAACTTAAAAATAGAAAATCTCAACAATAATTCTGGTAGAGACAACTTGTAACTATTTAGCACCTTATTTTTATTTCTGGAACACTTTCTGCTTAAAGAGCTCAAATTACTTGGGGCACGTTAGCTAATTCTTATGGTAGCAGATGTATCTGATGCAATGAGGGGATAGGTAGTAGCAAAGAGGAGAAAAGATGGAAATGGGGCAGGTGGGACAAATTGAACTTTGTGTGTGGAAGAAGTTCTTGGCAAAGGTGAGAATATGTTTAGGTAATTTTTTCTTTTTCCTGTGAAAGCCTGTAATACTCTAAAATTTGCTCCATTCTTACAGTCTAGAAATAGAGCCCTGGAAATAGCCTGACTGCATGTTGGTGGTTATTGTGGGCTGGGAAGTGAAAGCCAAGAGTGGTGGCTCTGAAACTTTTACTTGATGATTTCTATGCTTCACTCACTCTAGCTTGTCTGAGCCCCAGTA
This sequence comes from Lyroderma lyra, assembly GCA_004026885.1. Classification (NCBI taxonomy): domain Eukaryota; kingdom Metazoa; phylum Chordata; class Mammalia; order Chiroptera; family Megadermatidae; genus Lyroderma; species Lyroderma lyra. The sequence goes on along the minus strand of PVJL010009073.1, from coordinate 55,692 downwards.
GCAAATAGCCATGATTTTCTTCTTGCTACTTTTCCTGATGCTCCTCCCCGATACCAAAATACCTCTACCGAAACTTTCATTTGGACAACCACTGCCTGTCAGAGCTCTACTGTGTTGTTTTCTCTCAGAAGATCTCAGCAGATTTGAAACCTTGGCCAGAGGACAGTACTGGTGGAAGATTCAGATGGCAAACGAAACACATCTCCTCCATTTTTCATTGTGTTCAAATTGCTACTCCCTTTAAATAATTTATTTGACAAATTTGTATTGAGGACTATTTCAGTAAGCTCTTATTGGTGCTAGATACTAAAGATACAAAAGTGAACAACCTAGATATGGCTTCTGTCCCCATGAACCTTATAGTCTAGTGAAAGAGACAAATAACAAATAAGAAAACTATGTAAATTAGATAATTAAGGTTGCTATACGTACTAAGAACGAAATAAACAGGGTAATGATATCCAATGCAATAGGATCTAGTTTAGAGTATGTGGGGACCTGGTCCGAGGAACACAACGAAGGTTAGTATGACTGGAACATGGTAAGGTGGAGTGGGGTTTCATGAGATGAGTTTGGAAAGGTAGACAATCTTTTCAGTGATGCTTAGGAGTTTAGATTTTAGTTAAAGAACAACGAGATGTCATAGGAGAGTTTTAAATGGGGGTTATAATATTATTTGATTTATGGTCTAAAGATCACTCTGACTTCTAAATAGAAAACGGTTTACAAAGAGGCAAGAGCGGAACCAAGGAGACCTAGATGTTGATGGTCAGAGGTGATGGTAGTATGGACCAGGGAAAACAATGCTAATGGCCAGGTTTGAGATGTGTTAGAGGTAGAGTTGGAATGAGTAGTGGTCAGATTGGTTGTGGGGGTTGAAGGAGAGAAAGGAAACTTGGGTGACTCAAGGTTTGGCTTGACCAATTGGGTGACTGATGGTGCCATCTACCAAAATGGTAAACAGAGAAACAGATTTTGTGAATGGAGGGAATTATGAGTTTTTGGTCTAAGTCAGTAATTTAGAGGATCTTTTAGAGTAGCCTACTTGACTTTCAAGAGGAAATGTCATGTCAGGAGAAGACACAGTTTGGCAGTATTAGAATACCAGTGGTATTTAAAGCTATAGGATTCCATGAACCCATCCAAGTGATGCAGGGAAGAGGACCCTGGGGCTTATAAAAATTTAGAACCCCATTAGCAAAGGGGGAACCAGCTAGGGGCAATGTGACATCACTAAAACCACGAAAGAAGATTATTTCAAGGAGAGAGTGATCAACTGTGTTGAGTGCAGCTGAGAGGACTTTAAGTTTGAGGACAGTGAGGTGGCCAATGGATCTGGCAAGATGAACCTTGCTGGTGAACTTGATTGGAGTGGTTTCAGTGTTGTGGTGGGGAGAGAAGCCACACTGTAGAAGAATGAATGGGAGGGGAGAAATGAAGTAAACAAATACAGATGTCAGTTTTGGCTTTCCCATTCTGAGTTTCATTATCTTTTATAAGTTTGTTGGGATGCCTTGGAGCAATCATGAGGGATGGGTAATGGTATTGGGAAAAGAAAGAATTTATATTCCCTATTTGAGCAATATTTGTCATAAAACTAATCCAAGTTTCTTTGTCAATCATATTTGTATTAGGAGCTCTCATTACCTTATTTTTAGGGTGACAAGTGAATCTTAAATCCTCTGTCCTCTCTGTCTTCTTTCCTAACATTTCCCACTTATCTTATGTGCTCTACACACTATTGGCATGTGCTCTATATGTATTTATAAACACCTTTAACTATCTTTTAGTTCTTCCATTTTCCTCTCCCTTCATAAATTTAAATGAAATTCTCTCGCTTATGGTTAGTGTCCATGTGCCTATTACCTTTCCTTTTTCTGCCTTTGTCTTCCTGGGCTCTGTGCAGGGTTCCTTTAGCTAGGTAAATTTTGTATGTCCATTATGTAGGTGAAAGAAGTCATATTTTCCCAAATGAGAAAATGACAATGCTGGAGGAAGGCAGATATTCATGGAACAGACTGTAGGTGGTTGCTAACTCTAGCACGAAGATTATGTTTGATTACTATCCTTTCAGTCAACTCTTGCCACCTTGGTCAGTCATAAATGACACCTCAGACTAGACCAGAACTATAAGAGGAAAATAAGAGCTTCCTATGGGATGTGGTAAAGGTCCAGTTTGCATACAATAGTTTAGTTGCCATGTCTTCTCTTATTCCCAGTCACACTTCTAGATGACACTTCTAAGCCTCCCTTGTGGTTTCATGTAGCCATGGCATTGCATGTAGGCAAGTGGAATACGGGTAAAAGTGAAATAATCAACTTTCAGGCTTGACCTATAAAAACTTCTAGAATGTTTCCCCATGCACTCTCTTCCCTTCCCTCCCAAGGTGCAGAGGATCTAGCAGTATACATTAAGATTTTAAAGCTGGTAAAGCCACAAGATGGAAGGACTTTGAGTATCTGAAGACCATGTAGAAGGCAGTTTTATACTTAGGAACATACTTGTTGGATTTCACATGAACAAGAAATCAGCTTACTAAGCTATAGAGATTTTGAGGTCTCTTTGTTACAGTTGCTGTTACTGATCCTAACTAATACACATTCCTTGTGTGATTCTTCTTTCTATGAATCTGGTCATTCCTCTTCACTCTCCTGGAGTGCCCTTTTTTCACCTTATCAAATTTGACAGCTACTTTGATGGCCTGTTTTCTACTTGCTTCTGGCATAAAGTATTTTCTTACTATCTCAGCTTGAGGCAATCTCTCCCTCCAAATTTCTAAGGTTACTATTAAATTTTATGGTCTACTGGTTGAATAATGAAAAGATTACAAGCTCTTAATACCTGTGTTGCTTTCAATAAGTTACTTAGCCTGCCTGAGGTGACTTTTTTTGAAAAATAGGCATAATAACAGCCAATACCTCTTGTCATGAGGTTTATATGTGGTGATAAATGCTAGGATCTGAGAATAGTATCTGGCATGTAGTAAGCAGTCTGTTATTAGGGTCAGTCTCCTACCAGTTTAGTTTAATTCTGTATACTGAACTCCTAACAGTGTCAAGCACTGGACTAGTTCAGTGGATATCACACTAAGGGATATGCTGCAACATTTACTAATACATTAACACAACTTGCCTTCAATGGCATTTATTGAGTACCTACTGTGTACCAAAGATTGGACAATGCATTATTGGGAATATGAATATGCCCCTAAGGAGGTAAATTATTTTCCATGTCCCTGTAAGTCATCAGATCAAATCAACTAATAATATTTGAAGAACTGTTTAGAAGTATTTTTATTTTCTCCAAAGCTGAATTCCTGTAGGTTTCAGGGGATTAACAAAACCCCTTACCTCATAGGGCTACTGTGTGGATCAAGTGGTAGAATATGTGGAAGTACTCTGTAAACTTGAAAGTGTGGAGTAAGTGTTTATGAAGATGTCAATTTTCAAATCTTTACAGTTCTTTTTTTCTTTTTAATTCATTTTTATTGTTAGACTTTTTGGGGTGACATCTGTTAGCAAGGATTCCATAGGTTTCAGGCATATAATTCTACAGTGCATTGTCAACTTGTTGTATAATAAGTTCACCAAGGTTTTCAACTTTGTATGATCTTGTCTTCTCTCCAAATTGAATACAAACTTGTATGTGAGGTATGCATGAGTTCATCTTTGTAAATCCCTGGCATCTATCTCTGTGCTAAGTAAAAAGCAAGCACTTGATAAATTTTCATGGTTTAAATTTTTGCACAATATTTATCATTAAAAGCTTTGACTATTCCACGTTCTGGTTTTGTTTTGTTTTGTTTTTCGGCAAAGTAGTACCCATATGCTAGGTGGGGGGATTTGGCTGCATTAGTTTCAAGAGGAGAAACCAGTTTAAGGCATGTTGCTAAGGGGGAAATATACTTTTAAAACATATACTTACTTATCTGAGCAAAACTATCTTGAGTTTTAAGCACCAGTTTTCAGTGAAGAATCTGACAGGCAAGGAATGATTTTTGAGCTCTTGGTCTGCTCTGTGCATCTGTGCACAGTGTTGAATAAGCTGTTAATCCTTCCATCTTTACAGGATATTTTAGGGATGCTCATGGTGAGGTCATACATATCCATTTCTGAAGTGTTCTCCCACTCTACCCACTCACCATGTGTTCTGGTGCTGTGATATTTTAGTCCACTCTCATAGTACGCTCTCCATCTTACCTTATTTCCCTCCCCCAAACCCAGGAAAAAGAAAATTGATTCTTCAATTTTTTTCCCAAATTGAAAATGTGACTGAGATTAGGAAGAAGTGCATTGCTATTTTTTCTTCCCCATTTCAGGTTGGTGTTTAAATGGCTCAGAGTAAAGAGCTTGATATTCTGTAAAAAACAATTCTTCAATTGAAGAAAAATTATATCAATGATAAGAAACAATGTTTTTCTGAAGAGATTTTCTTATATTCCCAAGTTTCACTTTTAAATACTTTCTGCTGTTACTGTCTTTCATGCAATTTCAGGTCTGTAGAAGAATTTCTTAAAGGAAAAATAATCAAGTCATGCTCTTCACAATGATCCTAGGTGTGATAATTAAATTAAAATATATTTGTATTAAATTGAAATAAAATCTTTTTGTTGTCAGTCCAGCACCACGGACAGAGAAATGACTTCTAGATTACTTCTCTTCTCACCTTCTGGGTTAGCTAGTAGTAACACATTTACTTGTAAAGAACACGTTGTCAAGTTCTCATTTCACCTTTCCCTTACAGTAAGTAATTTCATGTCAGGTATTACCCCAGAAGTACTGCCTCTTTGCATTTACTATTTTACTTGAATATTCTAGGTATCATTATTTTTCTTCAGCTATCAGTAGTTTAAGATGAGTTAGACTTCCATTTCATGAACCAATTACTTTTCATACTCTATTCTCTTAGCTCAAAACAAAAGTGAAAATATTATAGATTCACAAGAAGTTGCAAAAATGGTACAGAGAAGTTCCACATATTCTTTATCTAGTTTCCAATGCAGTGTTGCCAGATAATAAAACAGAACGTCCAATTAAATTGTAAGTTCAAAGAAAGAATGAATATTTTTTAGTGTACATATTTTTAGTATAAGTATGTCCCATCCAATATTTGGGACATATTTATACTGAAAGTGGTTAGTTATTTATCAGAAATTCAAGTTTAACTGGGCTCCCTCCTCCCCAATAAGCTATATCTTGCTAGGGATGTAGAGTTAAAGTATTGTGTTTTAGAGTCACTTAGGATACCTCCTCTTTGTCCAGTTATGACACCAACTGGATATACAGTTATGTTCATTTTACTTTTTGAATATTTTAGAAATTGCTTTTAAATTTAATTTTGTATCACTGAATATTTACATGTGTCTAAAGTCATACTTACATGACTATAATTTCAATTTGTTCTCCAAACTAATTGAAATTAGTTTGCTCATTTTCATGTTTTTAAAAACAGACACAATATTGTTTCCCTAGGTACCATACTTTTATGATTATTTTATAAAACATCTTTATTAAATAAAATTATTCCATAAAGACAGCCTATATAACACTGGTTGACCTTCTTTTGAGTTGCTTTATAACAAGTCACCTTGTATTCAACTTAGAGAGAAACTGGAATTTCATGCTAATTAGTCTCCTAGTTCCTTTCATTTTGTACACAACTAAAAATATTTTCACAAAGTCCTTAAATGGAAAGTCAACAAGGGCACACTGCAAATATAATCCTAATTAAGGTGTCTACATTTTATTTTTTCTCATACAGTTGTTCTAAAATAAAATTTATGAGGTCCTGGCTACTCATGTCAGGCCCTGGTGACTTCAGCACAGGCTAGGAAAGTCACCTGGGCATACCTGAGGAGCAGCTTCTAAAACATGCTGTAATGTGATTCTGTTATTTTAAACAACTCTATATGTAATTTTTATGTTTTGGAATTGTGAAAACAAGCAATGGACTAATATTTCTTTTTAAAAAATCTATTCAAGGAGACAACAAAACGGTAGCATGAGAGGGATCTCTGAAAATCTCCCCTGGAGATTACAACAAATAAAACATCTGTAACTCAACTAAGGACTCCCTACACAACACACAAACACACATAAGAGACCCACTGGACATATCAAAGTACCTGCAGGTAGGCAGAGGGGCAAATGGAGGAGAAAAAAGGAGAAATGCAGAGACATGGGCCATGCTTGGGTCCCTGCTTGGAACTCGACCACTGGGGAATGGAGGAGGCTAAAGGCTCTTGGGTGAGCATTCTGGATCTTACTTAGTTCATGGTGGCCCGACCTCACTCCAGCCCAGAAAGGAGGAGAGAGGGGGCTGTGGGTCCATTTCTCAGCCCACAACCAGCCTAGTCTGAGGGACTAGCATTTAAGACAGCAGATCCCAAAACACAGGGCAGAGACCTCAGGGCAAACTGAATACAGAAAAGAGAAGGCCAGCAATGTGCACATGGCTGCTCTCAGTGACAGGTGGGAAACAAAAACATTAGTTGTCCTCCCCCACCAACCTGCCAGACCTCTGCCCACTACCCACTCATGCCATCAGCAGTGAGCTTGAAAAGAAACTACAGTAGTGAGTGTTGGGTTAAGGAACAGAATATCTATAAATAGAGGCTGCCAGAATGAGGAAACAAAGAAATACATCTGAAAGGAAAGGACAACAGAAAACCCTAGAATACAAGTTGGAGTCAAACAACCTATCAGAGACAGAGCTCAATACCATGATTATAATGATGCTTAAGCAACTTAATGAAAATTTTAACAAAGAGATAGCAGGCATATAAAAGGATATAGAGACAATATAAAAAGGACCAGACAGAGATGAAGATTACAATAAAGGAAATAAAGAATGAAAGAAAAGGGATCTCTAGACTAGATGAAGCAGAGGCACGAATCAGTGATTTGGAAGATAAGACAACAGAAGACATTCTATCAGAACAACAAGAAAAAAAGAATCTAAAAAAAAATGAAGATAAGCTAAGACTCCTCTGGGACAACATTAAATGTAACAACATTCATATCATAGGAGTACCAGAAGGAGAGGAGAGTCAGCAAAAGATAGAGAACTTATTTGAAGAATAATGACTGAAAATTTTTCTAACCTGGTGAAAGAAAGAGACAATATAAGCCCAGGAAGCACAGAGTCACAAACAAGATGAGCCTAAACAGGACCACAAAAAACAAACAAACAAACAAACAACAACAACAAAAAACAGGACCACACTAAGACCATCATAATTAAAATGGCAATAGTTAAAGAAAGAGAGAAAATTCTAAAAGCAGCATGAGAAAGTCAAGTAGTTACTTACAAGGGATCACCTGTACGACAGTCAGAAGGTTTCTCAACAGAAACTTTACAGGCCAGAAGGGACTAACAGAAAATATTCAGCGTGATGAAAACCTAAGATCTACAACCAAGATTAATGTATCCAGCAAGGCTAGCATTCACAATTGAAGGACAGGTAAAGAGCTTCTCAGACAAGAAAAAACTAAAAGAGTTCATCACCACAAACCAATACTACAAGGAATATTAGAGGGACTTCTTCAAGATAGGAGAAAGCAAAAATTATAAATGACGGAATGGTAATGGCTACATGTCTATCAATACCTGCTTTCAAGTTATACAGATTAAAGGTTCAAATTTAAAAAATGTGGAGGGTATTGCACTGAGTGGAGTGACAAACAGAGGAAGAAGGATGCAAATTCACTTAGCTTATAGGTGAAATCCAAAGAAGAAAATAAAAAAGTGGAACAGAACAGATTTATAGATATAGAGAATATTTGGTTTGTCACCAGATGGGAGAAGAGAAGGTGGGGGGGTGGGTGAAATAAGGGAAAGGGATGGAGAAGTTCAGTTTGGTGGTTACAAAGCATTAGTTATGGGAATGTACAATATAGCACAGGGATATGGTCAATAATGTTGCAATGACTGTGTGTGGTGTTTAGTGGGTATTGGATTTGTGGGGGTGATGGGAGGAGGGCTGGAGGAGAGGATGAAAAAATGGGAATCAATCAAGAAGTACAAATTCATAGTCACAGAATAGCCACAGGGATGTAAAGTGCAGCCTAGGGCATACAGTCAATAACATCGTGATAACTATGTATGGTGTCAGAGGGGAACCAGATGTATCAGAATGAGGATTTGGTAAGTTATATAAATGGCTCACCACTGTGCTATATACCTGAAACCAATATAATATTGTATGTCAAATGTAATTGGGAAAATAAATTTAAAAAACCTATTTTGGGGGGTGGGAATGAACTGTTATTTAATGTTAATTCAATTCAAGAATTAAAAATGAAAGTCTTTTCAATAAATGGTGCTGGGGAAATTGGAAAGCCATAGGCAAAAGAATGGACCTAGATTTGTTTGTCACCATACACAAAAAATTAACTCAAAATGGACCAAAGAGCTAAATATAAGACTTGAAACAAATTGCATAGAGGAAAGCATAGGTACTGAACTAATGAACCTTGGGTTTAGAGATGATTTTATGAATTTGACCTCAAAGGCAAGGGAAGTAAAACCAAAACTAAATGAATGGGACTATATCAAACTAAAAAGCTTCTGGACATCATAAGAAACCATCAACAAAACAAAGAGGGAACCGAATGAATGGGAGAATATATTTGCAGACAACACCTCCAAAAAGGGGCTCATATCCAAAATATACAAAGAAGTCATACAACACAACAATAACAAACAAACAAACATCCAATTAAAAAATGAGCAGAGGATCTAAACAGACACTTCTCCAGAGAAGACAAACAAATGGCCAACAGACATAAGAAAAGATGCTCAACTTCACTAGCTGTCAGGGAAATGCAAATAAAAACCACAATGAGATCCCACCTCACACCTGTTAGAATGGCTGTTATCAATAAGACAAATAATAACAAGTGCTGGAGAGGCTGTGGAGAAAAAAATAACCCTCATTTACTACTGGTGGGAATGTAGATTGGTGCAGCCACTATGGAAAACAGTGTGGAGTCCTCCAAAAAGTAAGAATACAATTACCATGTGACTCAGCAATCCCTCTTCTGAGTATCTACCCTCAAATTTCGAAAACATTTATTCCTAAAGATATATGTACCCCTATATTCATTATTCATCGTGGCCAAGAGATGGAAACAACCCAAGTGTTCTTCGACAGATGGTTGGATAAGGAAAACATGGTACACATACACAATGGAATCCTACTCGGCCATAAGAAAAGAGGAAATACTGCCATTTGCAACAACATAGATAGCTCTTGAGAATATCAAGCTAAGCAAAATAAATCAGATGGAAAAAGTCAAGAACCATAGGATTTCACTCATATGTGGAATATAAAACTCACAAACAAACAAACAAACAAAAAGCCATAGACACAGAGAACAGTATGGTGGTCACCAGAGAGAAAGAGGGGTGGGGGGAGGTAGAAAAAAGGTAAATGGGGTCAAATATATGGTGAAGGAAGGAGATCTGACTTGGGGTAGTGAACACACATTGCAATATACAGACAATGTATTACAGAATTGTACACTTCAAACCTATATAATTTTATTAACCAATGTCACTCTAGTAAATTTAGTAAAATTAAAGAATTTAAACATGAGTTTTTAGTACATGTCCTTTGGATATTTACAAACATTTTAATTTTAACAGGAGAAACATGACAGTTTAGGTCTAACCAAAACTTGCTATTATCATTTTCGGGTACTTTTGTGTCTGTCTATCCTCTTGCCCTTCATCTTTGACACTTTATCCCTTCTGAAAAGATAAACCTTCACTTTTGAAATACAAGTTTATTTTTAACTTTCTGGTTATTAAAGCAATATATGCTTACTCCAGAAACATTGGAAAGTCATGAAAAAGGAAAATTTCTTATAATATTTCTATTACCCACAGAAAACCAGTTATTGTAGATGCAATTCTATTTTTCTATGCTTATTTTACATAGTTGACATTAAACTTGCATATAGTCGATTTTTCTTTCTTTTTCTGTTTTGCACTAAAACGCAACCATTTTTGTATATTATTAAAAACTTTGTAAATAATTTATTGGTTGACCCAACTACTATGATCCGTATGTTAAAAAGAAAATTTGAAGAACATTCAAAATATGATTATTATCTTCCAAAGAAAAATTCTTGAAACGTGCATTTACATATTATTCTCATCTTGGAGATTTATAAATTGTGAGAAATCCATACCAGTTCTTAAGTCTTTTCACCTCGCATATTTCATCCATATGTCTTTCCATCAATGCTTCTCAGTTTGGTCCTTGAACCATTGCAGCATCACCTATGAACTTGTTAGAAATGCACATTTAGGGGCACCATTCCAGAGCTACTGAATCATGAACTCCGGAAGGGGCCCAGAGATCTGTGATTGTAACAGACCCTCCGGGGGGCTTCTGAGGCACAGTTTGAGAACCACTGCTTCAAACATCAGAGGAATTCCTAAAAAGAGGTTCTCCCTTATAATTCCTTTAAAAGGTATCGATGAACTAGTCATTGTATTAATCCATCGAACATGTACTGAGCGTCCCTAACAGCAGACACTGTTCTAAGATACACAGCAGCGGACAGTAACAGCCCTGCCCTGACAGATCTAACACTCTTGTTGAGGACGTGTGTCAGACAATAACCAGATACGTAAAGGACTTAGAATGTCACATAGTGGTGAGAAGCACGACAGAAAAACAGAGCCAGAAGAGGGGACAGGGAGTGCTGGGGGTGGTGTACAATTTAAGGGGATGGTTAGGATAGACTTTACTGCGAAGACGGTGTGAGGGAGCTGACTGTGCCCAGATATGGGGGGCGGGGATGTATAGGCAAAGGGAGCAGCGGGTAAAAAGGCTCAGAGGTGGGGGGCCATGCTGACCCGTTTGAGGAACAGTGAGGAGGTGAGTGTAGCTGGAGGTGAAAGGGGTATAGGAGGTGCTGTCAGAAGTCAGGAGTCACGGGGGCAGATCATGTTGGTGGCTGTCAGAGTCGGATGCGCCCAAGACTGAGGTGGCTCCTGCAGGCGCTCCGCCGGGTGTCCAGGGCCAGCTGCTGCAGCGATTCCTCAGCTGCTCTGAGTGTTGCCTGTGAACAGCTGCTCACAGTTGCTCCTTCTGCAGCAGAGCAGCTTAGCAGGAACCCCCTTTCAGAGAGATGATCCTCCTCATTCCCTACTAGGGGCAGCCCACAGCCAGTGACTAAGTGACACGGGGGTATAAAAGGCTGGTCCCCTTTCTGCGAGGTGGGATTGACTCCGTGGTGCTGCTGATGTTCTAGGCTCCCTGTGGGATCAGGCCAAGGCAGACTGCCAGCCGAGACTGCCTGCTCGCTTAGCTGGTTCGCGTCTTTCCTAGCCTGCTTCCCTCACTGCCTTCCTCCTAAGGGCTCTCTCTCACCCAGTCCTCTGAGGAGTAATCTCTGTCACAGCTTTTCGTCGAGGAATCCCAGTCCAAGCCAGCTGGCAGTCGGAGTGGTGCTAGAGAGCACACCGTAAGGATGGCGATCTGGAGTCGGGCCCCTCGCCGGCCCGGTGGCCGTGAGAACCTCGCCACTGATGGGCTGGCGCTGGGAGGGTGATGTTTGCCACCCGAGCGAGCCGAGACAGTCCACACGTGGAAGGGGCTGCCCTGCCTGTTCGATACCTCTGGCGCTTGAAAGGTAAGGGGCACTATGAACTAGAAGAACCGGGCATTTGGGTGGCCGTGGCTATGCCTCACTGATGCATGGGAGAGAGAACGTGACTGGCTGAGATCCTACTAAGCAGCAATTTAAAGCGAAGTGGAAGAGTCACCGGGCCTCCCGGGCAGCATGTAAGACACCCAGAGCTGCAGCTGGAAGGCACTTAGCCTAAAACATCAGGCATAGGACGCAACTGTAAGAGTGACAGAACTTCAAAGGCGGCTAGACTTCAGCAGTCAGGACCTTGACGGGGACGAGTGGGACCCTGAAACCTCGGATGGCGGATGGCGGTGAGAGAGCCTGGATGCTTGGAGCCTGCAGAAGGGCAAGACAGGGCTCCCTCTTGCCGGACGACTCCGCAGAGGCCTCAAGTGACACAGAGGCCTTGCAAGTGAAGGCTCTGCTCCCTCATCGTCTGTGCCTATCAACCTCACCAGCAGGGCAAAAGTAGGATCACATCTCAGCATGATCTCAGGGCAGTGCTGAGCGTAGTTAGGGAGGAGGGGGCATTGTCTAGCAAAGAACTTGCAAAATTAGTTAACAAGTGCCAGCTGGTACTGAGAGACTATGCTTAGGAAGGATCAAGGAGGTGCTGGTCCAAGGGGAAAAATACAAAGCCGTTCAGAAAAATCTGTCAGTTGTATTAGTTCTTATTTTTCCCCTGCTGTGTCACAATTAGCACAAATTTGGAAACTCACAACAGCACCCGTTCAGCTATGTATTACCTCATATGAGGTCAGAATGCTGAGCACGGCTCCACTGGGTTCTCTGTTGTTACTTGGCGTCTCAGGAAACTGAAATCAAGGTGTCATCTGGGGCTGCAGTCACATCTGAGAATTGGGGGGCTCTTCTAAGCTTACTGGCTGTTGGCGGACTTCAGTTCCTTGCTGCTCTAGGACTGAGGCCCTCAGCTCTGTGCCACTGCCCACTGTTCCCCGCTGCATGGCTCTCTCTTCTCTCTACAATGCAGCAGTTTGCTTCTTCAAGATTAACAGGAAAGCATCTGCTGCCGCCTCGAGTCTCTTCCATCTTTGAAAGGGCTGGCCTGATTTTATCAGGCCCACCCAGGATAATCCCCTTTTCAATACTGCCAAGTCAACTGATTATATCTGCAAAATCCCTCCACCTTTGTCACTAACATAACTTAATCACAGGAGTGAGATCCCATCACATTGCAAGTCCTGCCTACACTCAAGTGGAGGGAATTACACAGCTTGCATACAGCAGAGTGGGAATCTTGGGGGCCATCATAGAATTCTACCCACCTCATCCATCTTAGAGCACTTTGTTCTGACACAGCTTTTAACACCCTGGTGTAGTCCCAGGAGAACTTTTTCACATGTTCCTGGGATAGCTCAATTGAATGCCTATATTAAATGAAGTAGAGATGTCAGGATTGTCAAGACAGATGATGGAGGAAGGGGTCAAAAGGCTCCTAAAAGGGGACATGAGAGAATGGCTCTATAACGTAATACAAGAAAAACCAAAATTGACTGCCTTCCTCGGGAGGGACCTAATTTTCAACACAATAAGGAATGCACTAGTCAAAGAGGAACCATCATTAAAAAACTTAATATTAGCCTCTCTCTGTAGGCCAGTGCTGATAGTAGGAAATGCTGTTGCACAACTAGCTCCCTAGTAGCGATGGGGATGACAGGGTCCAAGCATATCACAGGCCACATGGCAAAGCTTAACTGACAGAAACAAAGTGGGCATACTGATCACAATGGGCAGCAGGTTCAGAATGGTAGCCAGGGGACCCAGATTTGCAGGGATCTGTGGAGATGGCTAACAGAACATGGTGTTTTCAGAGGCAGCATATATTGGCAGCCAACCTTGGTATTGTTTACCATAGATAATCACAAATGACCAAGAAAGCTGAGGTCAAGAACACAATGGAAAGTCACAATCCTATGACCAGTTTCTAGAGCCAAGCCAGTTCTTAGTTGGACCCAGAATGAATTGAGTGAAGACTGAGTCAGGTCTACAACATTGGTTGTAACTCTCCCAATTCCTTCCTGAAAAGACTTAGACATATTTCCTTGAGTAATTGCACACGGGGGAAAGAGGAATACACAGTTATTTCCAGGGTTGTTTGTTAGAGTCCTAGAGGACACTCATACGCCAGGACCCCAAGTGCCATCATGGCCTCCTTGCAGGCCAGGTTATAAATGTAGTCCTAGCTCACAGTGGGTCCAGTTGGGTCTGCAGACCCACCTGGAAGTATAATCAGTATGGACAAAGAGCAGTTGGCAACCTTTACATTGAGTCCTTGACCTATGGAGAAGCCCTGAAACTACACCCCACTCCCACTTCCCAGCTAAGATACTCAGTCACAGACAATCCTGCATCGTGGGCGGAATGGATCAGACTGTAGGGAGGAGAATCTGAATCTTTTTTTATCTTTCTGGCAGGTGGGACTGTTTTACTTTGTGAGGAAAGCATTGGATGGGACACCAGTTGCTTTTCTTCTTCTCTTTTTACCCCACGATCCATCTGTTTTGTATTTAGCTGCAACAATAAGGGTTCTGCCAATTTTAGTTTTTTATGGTGAGTGAGTGTATGTGTGCGTGTGCATGTGTGTGCATGTGTGTGCATGCAGGAGTGCGTGTGTGTGTGTGTGTGTGTGTGTGTGTGTGTGTGTATTTCTTCTTGCATCTTCATAGACATTTTCATGGGAATCTGGAGGGTGCTGCCAGACAGGATTGTTAGCCAGATGTCATTTAAAAATATGTGACTTAAATAGCTTTCAAAATAATTTTAATTATTATTAAATCACATAAAAATGGATTCTGGCAGGTAGGTATAAATGGCTATAAAATTATATTCTTTGATATGCCACAAACAAATCTTCAGGGAACTTATTTCACCATAGAATGGTTGCAGTTAAATTCCTTGCACCTGAAGCCTTTGCAGGACATTGACAAAATATCCTAGAAGTATGGTCTAACAGCCTATGATTATATGGTAACACCAAAAGCTGGGGAATATATGGGCATTATTTTGGTGTAGCTTTATTCAGACTTTTACTTGTCTTGCTCTTGGAATAGTTCTCAGATGGCCTCTTGTCCTGGCTTGGGGTGGTCTTCAGTGTTAAACATCAGAAATGGATTGTCTCACAGTTCTGTAGGCTAGAAGTCTGAGATCAAGGATGTCAGCAGGGCCCCACTCCCTCTGAAGGCAGTAGCGGGGGAGTTTGTTCTAAGGCTCCCAGCTTCTGGTGGCAGCGTAAGTCCAATCTTTACGTGGTGTTCTCCCTGTGTGTGTGTCTGTGTCTACATTCCACCCCCCTCTCCCCGCCCGCCACTTTTACAAAGACAGAATTCATACTGGATTAGGGACCCAGCCTCCTTCGGTATGAACTCATCTTAACTAATTACGTCTATAATAATCTTATTTCCAAATAAGGTCACATTTTGTGTTTCTGGAGGTTAGGACATTGACATGAATTTTGGGGGTATAGAATTCAACTCATAACAGATGCCCTTACTTTACATTCAGACTGGTGGTTCTCAATATTGGTGACATTAGGATCTATTGGGGAGCTTTAAAAATCCTGATGCCCAGATTGTACCCCAGACCAAATACATCAGAGTATGTGTGGGACCCAGGCATCAGCACTCGTTAAAGCTCTCTGGGTGATTCCAAAGTGCAGTTGGTGTGAAGAAATACTCTGAATCCCTCAGTAAGAACAGAAATTTATCCAATTCTCCAGGTAAAATGTTAATAAAAATCCAGTAGCACATTCCAAAATTTCTCCTTGTTGTTAGTAGCAGTAAGATTAATTTTAGAATCAGGACAAAGATTTGGGGAAAAGTGAGATTACAGGTGACTTTTTTTTTCACTTTTTAAATTTTTTCTACAATTAACATGGAATTCTTGTACAAAAACCCACCAATAAGTAAATACTTTTTCAAAATACAAAAACATCTCCTTTTCTTATTCTTAACTATCATATATATATATGTATTTATACACACACACACACACATATATATATATACATACATATACATACATATGAGGTCAGACAATTAATTTTTTGAACTCATCCTAGAAAAAGTGCTCCATACCTCATTGCTGAGTATCACTACGATCCTCTTTGAAGGACTCCCCTTGGGAAGCTGTGCACCGATGCCAGTGCCTAGTCCACCCTTCAAAGCAGTTCTGGAACTCTTTTTCTGGAATGGCCATCAGAGCTTTCATTGTGCAAAAAATCTGACAAAGTTCACAAATTTGCCACTGTGCGCTTATGTTGGCAGCACTGTAGAAACAACTCAGTATGGTGTCATACCTTGTTTGTACGCTGCCAATGTAAGCGTATGGTGGCAAGTTCGCAAACTTAATTGTCAGATTTGGGGCACAATGACAGGTCTGATGGCCATGCCAGAAAAAGAGTTCCAAAACTCTTTGAAGGGTGGACTAGGCACTGGCATCAGTGCACAGCTTCCCGAGGGGAGTCCTTCGAAGGTGACCGTAGTGATAGTCAGCAATGAGGTATGGAGCACTTTCTCTAGGACGAGTTCGTGAAATTAATTGTCTGACCTCACATGTGCTTGTGTGTGTGTGTATGCATTCCCTCTGGATTTAATATCATTAAGGGTCTTGATAAACCCTTAGCCCTACTATCTAATTACTGATAAGTAAAAGAACTATAGGGGGTTCCCTGGTGGTCTAGTGGCTAGGTTTTGGCACTTTCACTACTGTGGCCTGGGCTCAATCCCTGCTCAGGGAACCAACACCCGCCCTCCCACACAAAGAACTACAGGTAACTCTTTTTAAAACAAAAGTGATCATTTATTATATAGTAGTTCACCAATATTTAACTTATTTGTAGGTAACAAAGCTGTGTTGCAAATCAGCTCGCTCAGATACCTAGGCATACATTTCAAAACCAATTTCTCTCTAAGGTTATTATAAGAATGATGCTGCTCAATCTTAAACATTCTAAGGTTCTCCATTTGAAACAGTGGAGAATTTTTGCTAAAGCCAAGGTAACATTTGGTTACATGCTTAAAGTTTTTCCAGATTAATTTATTTTGGTCTAGATTTGGGGATCTTTTTGTATACACTCTGGGAGTTAGTAATGACCCAATATATCAAGAAGAATGTTGGCCTGGCCATGGGTGGTCTCTTGGCCTTTTATTCACTCTTTAACTTTCATAAAAGGTTATGAATCTCTACTATCCACTCAGCTGATTGTTGAAACATGTGGTTCTACACTCAACTGGCAACATAAAATACATAAACACCAAGAACTCATCTGGAAGAAGAATCGCAAGCTTGTCAGCACTCAATGCTTATCTAAAGCTTGTTTGGAATTTTAGCAATCCATCCTTTAGATATAATTGTAGACATGTGAAATGGCATATGCTCATTATAGTATTTTTTTATTTTTTGTAATACAAAAGACTGGAAACTATCATTTGTGTGTGTGTGTGTGGATTGTACTTCTGGTGTTGTATGAAAGAAATCTGCATAACCTAAGGTCACAAAGATTTTCTTCTTTGTTTCATTTTAGAAATCTTAGAATTATTTTAAATTCATTTTTATTGTTAGACTTATTGGGGTGACATCTGTTAGCAAGGATTACATAGGTTTCAGGTTTTTACATTTAGGTCTATGATCTATTTTGAATTAATTTTTGTATATAGGGCATATTATGGATTGAAGTTCATTGCTTTTGCATGCAGATATACAATTGTGCCAGGAAAAGAATAGCTTCTGTACCTTTGTCAAAATCAGTTGTGCACTGCTGGTGGAATTGCAAATTGGTGCAGCCAGTATGGAAAACAGTATAGTCGGTCCTCAAAAAACTAAAAAGGGAACTACTATATGACCCAGCAATTTCACTTCTGGGCACTTATCTAAAGAAAACAAAAATGATAATTCAAAAAGATATATACACCCTATGTTCATCGCAGCATTGTTTACAATAGCCAAGATACGGAAGCAACCTACATGCCCACTGATAGATGAGTGAATGAAGAAAATGTGCTATTACATTTGCAATATTACTCAGACATAAAACAGAATAAAATGCAACAAACATCACTCAACCATAAAACAGAATAAAATCTTGCCATTTGCACTAATGTGGATGGACCTAGAGAATATTATCTTAAGTGAACTAAGTCAGACAGAGAAAGACAAATACCAAATGATTTCATTTATATGTGGAATCTAACAAACAAAATAAACCAACAAAATAGAAACAGACTCTTAGATACAGAAAACAAACTGATGGTTGCCAGAGGGAGAAGGATCAGGGAGATGGGAAGAAGAGGGCAATGGCATTAAGAAGATCAAACTTCTGGTTATAAAACAAGTCACAGGGATGTAATGTACATCATAGGGAATACAGTCAGTAATATAATAACTATTTATGGTGACAGGCATTTACTAGACTGATGGTGACCACTTCATAAGGTATATAAATGTCCAGTCACTATGTTGTACACCTGAAACTAGTATGATATTGTATGTCAACTGTAATTAACAAAAGAAAAAGAAAACTGGGCCTAGGCCTAGTAAGAGCTCAACTAATAATAACTGGCTGCGGGTTGTGGAGGCTGCCTCTTTGTGAGAACCCAAGGGAGGAACTTCTTTCTCATCTTTGTGATCCAGTACAACTCTTCTTTCCTCCTGAGCCTCCTGGTCTATTTTTGTCTCACGGGCACTGGGCAGGAAACTTAACTGATTGTATTTCTTCTCTGTGTCTATTTCTAGATAATTGAGGCTCTAATTTATGGCCTGCCTCTCACCATAGTATTTTGTGTGCTAACCTCATTCTTGGATTCAACATGTCTCTCTTAACTTGATTTCCCCTATGCATATATTTCCTTGAAATTCCTTGTTTTCTGACATGAAGGGTCATAAATACAGGAAGCACACTAAGGCATGAATGGAAAGAGACTGAGCTTTCACATCAGCATGAGGGTACATTGAGGAAGAGTCCATAGAACTTACTATCACTTGCATCACAAATCTCACTGTGCCAGGGAAGGACAGTGGGTAAAAGGCAATAAGAGTTATTTTCTAAACAGGTGAAAATACCACTTTCATACATATATAAAATGGACAGGTGTCAACTGTAACTCCTTAACTGAAGGAGAGAAGACAAAGAAGTCCAGGGAGAAGTCCCGGAAGTAGAAGTTTACATGGAGTAGGGCGTGTTGAAACAAATTAGAAAAGGTTGCAAAGCTGGCTTTTTTTTTTTTTTTTTTGGTGGGATGGGGCTTGTGCCTCTACCAGAAAGAAATTCATTGGCACGTCTTTAGCTATCTACAGACAAGAATTAATTTGCATTTCTATCAGTCATCCACATCTTGGGGTGTTGTAGACTAGCTCCACAAACTCACAATCAGATAACCTAAAAGAGTGTGCTGGTGACCAGGGGTTGACAGATTCAAATGCAGCTGCAGCCTGTTTGGGTATGGCTATCAGGTTCAAATGGTTGACAAGAAAACCAAGAGAAGAACAGTTCGAAATTCAAATTTCAGTGTCTGTAAACAAAGCTTTCCGACTACACAGCCCATTCATTTATTTCTTGTCTGTAGCTGCTTTCACATGACACTGGCAGAGTTGAGTAGCTGGCGTAAAGACCTTAGGGTCCACCAAGCTGAATATACACATTGACTACTTGGCTCTTACAGAAAAAGTTTGCCCACTCTGCTCTAGACAACGCATAGTTTTCCATTAAAGTACCTTTTCCTCTACAATAGACAAACATATTATTCTCTCTACCTTTCTCCCTCTGTCCTTTCTTCTCTTCCTTCCTTCAATGAACATGTATGGAGTGCCTCCTGTATGCCACTGTGCTGCTACAAATATGGGATACACCAAAAGGGGAGAGAATACGCCACTCCTGTGCTGATGTACCCCTGTAGTCTGTGGGCAGAGAAACATGAATCAGATATTCACACAGAAATGTGCAATTATGGACTGTGAAGTTCCAGGAAGGGAAGGAGCACGGTGTTCTACTAATATATAGGCACGATCCAGCCTTTGTGGCATTGTGGGGATGGGGCAGATAGAGCTTCCCCAAACAATCCAAGGTGGAGCTGACCGATTACTGTCTCTGACTGGCCATGGTGAGTATGTGGAAGAGTGAGGTAAGAGATGAGGCTGGGGAGGAATATAGAGGACAGTTCCTCCAGGGCCCCGTAGACCTTTTTGAGTTGGACTCTTGATCTTGAGGGTAATCGATGGCCACTGGAAAGATTCTTAGCAAGAGAAGAGTAATGTGTCAGTGGGATCTATCGGTCAGACAACAGAAAAAAGGGAGGCAGGAGTGGACATGAAGATGTGGTGGGCAGCTACTGGAATAGTGCAAGCAAGGCCAGGATTTTTGCTTTACAAATCAAGGCCTGGTTTGGTTTCAGGGATGCAATGAAAAACTATACACTCCTAGCAGTGCCATTGGGTCATGAGAGTTCTTTGCACTTCTGGCCTGGAGAGATTTCTTCCACAGGTCTTACTGGAAATTCATAGGGTGGTTCTTTGTATTATAATAACAATTCACCTAAAGACACCTTTTCTTTGGAGCTGCAAGGATCTACTGCCTCCTGTACGCACCCACCACCACCACCATTCTCAAGAGCTCAGCGACTAACCGGTGTTTTGCAGACCATCATCTCATTTCCCCTCGGAGGCATCCTTGAAACACATGTGAAGCTTACGACTTCTTCTTCCGCAAGATTGGAACATTTCTCTGTATTTTTTTTAATGCTTTACAATTTCCTACTAATGGTTTTTCAGGCTGCAGGGGATGCTTTGTCTCGTTAACATTCTTACCTGCCAGGATGTTATATCCTTTAAAACCTGGTCTTTGCCTTCTAGGCTGGATCTGAGTCTATAACAACTGATATGGCTGATCCGATTTCCTCAAGATTCCAAAACGCAGTTTCTTTCCTCTTTCTGAAGGGGCTCTCCTGGTTCAGGAGCAATCGGTACGTTCCCCATTTGCACTCTTTGCATCTCAGATTGGCTTAGCAATTTTCATCTTTCCTTAGCAAAGCCTGCCTTGGGACTCAGGTACAGTCTTAGGCTAGCTATGTCTTAGTGATTCACATCAGTTTCTTCTAGGGTGACTGACCAACCACCTGTTTTGTCTGTCACTGAGAGGTGTCCTGGGATAGGGGACTTTGAGTGCTAAAACTGGGACAGTTGGTCACCCTATTCCCTTTTATCATATAATCAATTTGAGAGGTAAAAAGGGTATATAAGATTATATATAGAGAAAACTGAACCAAGGCTCAGAGAAGGTGATTTATTCAAGGTTACACAGAGCATTCTGAGTAGAGCCAACAGGACATAGTTTTGGGCTCTATCTATTGAGGAGGCATGAAGAGATAGCATGTATGCAGGGACACAGGTCCATGTCATACCCATGTGGCTGCCTAAGGAAAAGCACTTTAATTTTTACTGTAAATTTAATTAACATACTTATGATGCCAATATTCAGAGAGAGAGAGAGAGAGAGAGAGAGACAGAAAGAGAGAGAGAATGCTATATTTTGAAAAACAGGCCTGCTCCTTAGCCTACATAATTTGTTAGCATTTTTCAAAACTGGCTATCCATCAGAAATACCTGGAGAGCTTCTAAAACACAGGAATGCCTAAGTCCCATTCCCAAAGACTGTTTTAATTAGTTTGGACTGGGGCCTGGACAGCCCCAAGGTTGAGAACCTCTTGGGTTAATTCAAACACACAACCAGAAATATTAAGCATTATTCTAGATCTGTGTTTCTTAAACATCCAAGAGCATATAAATCACCTGGGTGATTTAGCAGTCTGGCGTGGGCTAACCAGCTCCCTAAAGATGCCCGGGCAGATATAAAATAATTGCATTATTGTGTTGCTATGAAAACAGTTTGAATTCACAGTCATTGCTGAGTGCCTAGATGATGGGTGTAGTCAGAAATAAGGCTTTTTCAGATAGATTTAAATTAATGGATACAAACTGATAGGTCCCTTCTTTTGTGGCCGCTAACCTGGATTTTTAAAGTATTCTGCCTTCCAGTTAGCTCCAAAGTGATGTCCCTTGGTCCTTGGGTTCTTAGTTATGTGGAGTTGTTTCTGCTTTTCTCCTTGTGCAGTCCATGTGGAGTTGGACACATTGCTGTGATTCAGCAGGCCAGCCTCCTGTTGGGCTGTCTCAGGGTCAGCTTTTTGCTCTTGGATGCCACTGTGCTACTGAAGATTCTGGAATGAATGTGTTAACTATCCTCTGATTGGAAACTAGGGTACAAGAATGTGTGTGCTCGACCTAGAAGGAGGCTTCTCCCACAGACCAGATTGGGTGGCCTGTTCAGTTCTGTAGACAATTCTTTCCTTTTTACTCATTCCATAGGGAACTTTGGCTACCACTTGCTCCTTTATGGGGTGCTTTAGACTAAAGCCATTGGGGATTCATTCAGAGCAGTGCTTTTCATTTTCAACCCTCAGCAGTCCATTTGGGTAATGGGGTGTAATTGTGAATAAGTCTAAATACGGAAGGAGTGAATGGGATTGTATCATAATAGAGGCACAGCTCAGACATTCGGGAGACTCTCAACTCTGCTTAGAATAAAACAAAGGAATTTAAGTAACGTTTTATCATTTTTAAACTAAATAAAGGTCATTACCATTTTCTTCCTACGCTCTCATTTTATTGTCTTCTATGGTATTCAATATGTTAGACATAGAAGCATTTGCTAACTTGCCCACCGATACACATACAATTTCTAATTTGGGTTACATTCAATCTCTAGAGTCCTTTGTGTCATCTCCCGCCCCCATCATATTCTTTGCTTTCCATGTGAGACAAGGCCCATTTTGCTCAACTCTTTCTTTTTAAAAAACATTTTTACCAGGTAACTTGGATACTAGTTCCAGTTCTTGGACTCTGCCAGTCATTTCCAGGAAGCATGTACACCAGGGACAGCCCTCCAGTGTCTGTTTTCCCCGTGGCTGATTTATAGCCAGATGTATATCTGCAGCTGACATTTAATAACACCAGAATGTTCTTATGAGTAGGAGGAGTAGGTGACTGCTTCTCTGGGGACATGACTCAGAGGGCTGGGGAAACCCTCCCTTTACCAAAATGCCTTCCTACCTTCTGCCAGATGCCTAAATTCTTGCAAGAGAATTCTCTTCTTTTGGTTGAGATTCCAGTTCTTGTTAAATGCTCTGGGAGTGGGTAACACTCTGAACCAGAGTTTCTCAAACCTTAGTATGCATATGAATCACCCAGCAGGTCTTGTTAAATTGCAGATTTGCTTTCAGGAGGTCTAGGGCAGGGCCCACGAGTCTTATGTTTTAACAGGCTTCCAGGTAGGGCCAAAGTTGCTAGTGGGTGGGCCACACTTTGAGTGGCAGGATGAAATCAGTGGCTCCCAAACCTGGTTGCACATTGGAATCTCCTGGAGAGTTTTTAGCAACTGAGAAGTCCAGACTGTGTCCCGGACCAATTAAATGAGTCTCTCGGGGCAGGGGGTGGACCCAGACATCAGTATTTTTTAAAGTTTCCCAGGCGATTCCAATGTGCAGCCACATTTGAGAACAAGTGCTTCAAACCAGTGGTTCCCAACCCTAGCTGCTGATTAGAATCATCAAGGGAGCTTAAAAAAAAATACCAATGCCTGGTTCTGCCCGAGATCAATTAAATCTGAATCTCAGCTGGTGGGATACAGTCATTAGTGCTTTTTAAAGCAGCCTGAATTAGTTGACTGTGTGGTGGGGTTTGAGAACCAGTGCTCTGTTACTCAGTATGTGTAACTTCATGTGGATAATATATCCTGTAGGCAAGATCTGAGGTAGGGGGGAGGTAAAAAGTGGAAGGCTTAGAAAACTGGGGCCAAATGAGGGGCAGGGATGTGAAGAAAGCTGTAAAATGGGGAAGGTGAGGACCTAAACACTTTGCACACTGTACAACTTTGCCCAGGGCCACCCTGGAGGGTGTTGGCATTGGAGGATTTGGGAAGATCTGATCATGGTATTGTCTTGCTGGCTAGTTGGCCTGGACAGTGGCCAGGGTACAATGTAAAAACTAAGTCTAATTCTTCAATTGTTCTCTGAGTTAGATACCTCAGTGAGGGTGACCAATGATCCCAGTTTACCCAGAACTGTTCTGGATTTAGCACTGAAAGTACCATATCCTGGGACACTCCTCATTCCTGGGTACTCTGGGATGTTTGGTCACCCGAGCCACACCTCTGCAGCAGTGACACAGATCTTGGCGTGTGGCCACCAGAGGAGCAGGCTTTTTCTTCTCGCTAGTCAGCTGGAAGAAAATTGGCCTTGTTAAGTGTTTTTTCACTCATCGTTGGTGATGAGGGCTGCGTACGGTGAAGATGGTGGGGAATTTGGAGAAACCTGAACCTGGGTGCATGGCTTAAGGGCAATTTGAATAGTTTATCTTAATTATTTTTATTTCTTTCTTAAAAAAAAAAGACTTGTGGTGCCAAGACACACTCATGTATATCACTGTTTGGTTGGCATAGCATTGACCTACATAGGCATGGAGGCCAAATAGATTCTGAGGAGATGAGAAAAAAATCATGGTCTGTACGCATGAGCTCCAATCTGACAGATGGATGTAACCTACTCAGAGAATATTTTCAAAGCACGTGGCTTGCTTGAATGCAGATTAATGCCATGCAAAATGAATATGCAAATGTTAACAGGACACTGAGTCACGGAGTAAAATGCCACATCAAAGGAGGATGGGGTTAATCCGGAAAGACCTTTTGAAGATGTGAATGTCACTTTATGAAACGAGGATAATGTCAACTTTCTAAAACACAAAAAAGGCCCAAAATACCAAAACTAAAACCAAAACAACTCAAAGTGCTCATTAAAGGGAGGCAAGAAAAGCTGGATGATTCAATGTCCATATTCTAGTTCATAGACTTTAGGATACAATCTCAGGCAATCTGCCCTCAGTACAGTTGAAGCCTGGTTCTGAAGCTACTTCAGTTTGTATCATCGGGCTGCTGGGAGCTGGTTTCCTTGACTTAGAAGCCACTGGGAGTTCCTTACTGGGATTGGGTTCTTGGGGTAGACTCTAGAACAATGGTTCTCACATTTGAGTATGTGTCAGAATTATCTGGAAGGCTTGTCAAGGAGAGGCTGAGCCTCATCCCCAGAGTTTCTAACTCAGTAGCTCTGGGGTGGGGCCTGAGGATCTCCACTCCAGGCGATACTAACACTGCTGGGCCAGCGATCACACTTTAAGAGAGCATTGTCCTTGAGTAGTTTTATAGACACAATAATGCAGCTCTTCCTAGAACAGACCTTGCCTTTTGGAACATCATGACTAAAATTGAAGGATATAAAAGGATAAAAGCTGGAAGTTGAGAAAGTCAGATGCCATCTGGGGAAACAAACTGAAAACATCCTTATTTTTGTTTGTGGCTAGAATGATAGCTATCCATTAAAAACACGGTGCTTCTGAATTTTATATATGTGCAGTTAAAGTGAATCCTACCATTCTGGCTTAAAAATAAGGAACATCCTACTGTTTGGAATAAGAAAATAAATCTTGCTTTCTCATGAGTGATAACAGGGTCATAAAATTCTATTCTGAACATGTACATCAGGATGTCATAAAGTCCATTCTCTTGAGAGAGTCATCTTACTGAGTAAAGATTGGGTCCAATGAATTTCTCAGCAGTTTAATGACACCACTGGAGTAGTTTAATTGGATGCTCAAGAAGTACTGGAAAAAATGCATTTCAATTAAAACCGTGTATTTTGAATTAATGAAAGATAGAGAGCTCATTTTTTTAGGGTAGCCCAACTACCACACCTAAAGTAAATGCTCCTAACTCCTGCAGGAGGAATGTAAGCAAGCTGTAGTCAACGTTTTGGTGACTGATCCCCCCCACCCCCATTCATTTTTCTCATTTCTTCCTTCCTAATTAGCAATCCCACTTTGTTCAGGTATCTGCAAGTCATTTATGGGAGGTGATATTTGGAAACTGTTAGAGAGTGGAGAAATGAGACAGAGCAGGGAAGGAAGCCAATCAAGGGAACATTATCAGTGAGTTAGCACTGGGGAGCTCAGTCCCGCTGGGGACGGGTGATGATGACAGAGGGGCACGCTGTGGGGAGACAATTCTCCATCCGGCTCCCAGATACCTTGTGACAGCTTTTGTCCCGCCCCATATGCAAACAGCCTTGGAATACGGAGATAGTGTCTCTGTCCAGTGGCTGAGGGCAGATTTGTTTCCCGACCAGGATAATAAAGATGATGTCTTTCTCTGGGACAAAGGTTGGGCAGGTTTGCTAAGAGCCCCTTATAATATTGGGGGTTTCTAAGCTTAGGGACCTTCACCTCTGCCCCAGACCCATTGTGGTCATAGTATCCACCTGGACCACTTCACATGACCCCGATGGGATTTGGCTGTCAAGGGAAACCAGTGAGAACATGAAGCTCATGCTGCCTGCTGTGCAGTAAGAAAGTCCTTTGTCTCAGACCTTGGGGACTCATGTCTTCTGCCAGCATCCATGAAATGGAGGCAGGTTAACCTGCTAGTTCGCAGGCAGGATAGGAAAATCTCAGACCACTCACGGCCCTTGACAGAAGTCTCGGACTTAACCTTCCTGAGGGGATGATGAAACTGGGGTATTTAAAAACACTCAGTCATTGGTTGAAGGCTGCTCCCAGGAGGCATCAAACCTCCAACACATCTAGTTCTCTGCATAAACAGGCTGAGTGACCTCCTGCCACTCTGGAGTAAGCCTTCAGACAAAGACATGCAGATGTTGCCATTTAGAACCGGCTGGTGCACACAGCTGTGGTAAGGCCAGAAGAATATGAGAAGGGCACAAAAAGGGTCTGCTATACCTCCCCTGGTATCCACATACCTCATTTTGGAGACCACTGGTGGAGAGTACAAGAGGGGCAGGTTACAAGATGAAGCCATTAGAGGTAAGGGGCACCAGAGCATGAAAGATTTTTGGAGTCATGTTAATTAGTTTGAGTGCAAGAGGCACTAAGTTTATAAAGGAGGGTAGCTGCTTTTTATTGAGCATCTACTATGTAGAATGCATCATGCCAGGGACTTTAAATATATTAATATGAATATTAATCTTCACAGCATTATTCTCATGATTTTACATCTGAGAAAAAAGGTTTTAAGAGAGGTTAAGGAACTTGCTCAAAATTAAATTAATTTTAATATTAATTTTTCAATTTATTCAAGAAGTGAATGTGCCAGCCCTCAAGCGCACAGCTGTGCTTGTTCTGAAGCCAATGGTCTTTTCACTATGGCATAGCTACCTCTTTTCCTCAAATATTCCCTATATATGAAGAGAGGAGATGCAATTCGCCCAACGCAAAATGATTCATCTTAAGCTTTGTGACTTTTCATTTTATTTTTGAATAAGCAAAAGCTTATGTCTCCATTAAGATGATATATGAGGGCTGTCCAGAAAAAAAATCCTGCCATAAATGCCTCTATTTTCATATTATATGGCTGGATACTTTCCAGACAGCCCTCCTATATGTACAATGTGACTATGAAATAACAATATATTATTTATTTAAGCTACACTTTATTAAGCTAAAGCCAAAACCAATTTGTAGTTGATCAATAAGTTCCCTTAATTCAAGTTCAAATATTCAACTATTACAGTTTTGAGAATCATTCCAAGTTACCTTCTTATGTTAAACGAGTCTAGAAATTAATATAATGTATATTTAAATAGAAAAACTCCAAATATGTCAAAATGTTCATGTTTATGGAAGTGAATCCTGTGTTTTTATTGCCATGTAGCCATATCCTGTTTATATAATGGATGATTATGTCCCAAGAGCAATCTCTGTTTGTGTTGCTAATGGTTCATAAATACATTTCCTCTCTACTCCTAGACACCAAAAGAACCCTTTGAGATTAAATCTGCCATGATTTATCTTAGCTCCCATGTGAGAGTATTGAGAAATGTTGGCAAAAAATCCAGTTATTTTTGAGCTAAATATGGAGATGAAAGTAAATAGTGTCTACATTTTGAAAGCTAGCTAGGTGCTGAGTTTTTTTTCTAAATATCTTCCCAAGATATTTAAAAACAATGTGGAAATTCCAGTGGAAAAAAAAATTTCTCTATAAATATGCTTAGTGTGGGGATTTTGGATTTTTTAATGAAAGCTTTCCAGATTACAAAGCATTTCCTGAAGTGTTTTTCCCTCTGTGCTTTTCCTCGGGTGACTAAATATTAACACTACATTGAAAAGGAGCATTAAGGACAAAATTTAAGCTTTACAATGAAGCCATTACTGAAGTTACTTGTTTGGTTACCTACGTACTTTTGGAAAGTTCCATTGTTTTTTTTATTGTGTCTAACACATAATAATATGCCTGGTCTCTATTAGTTTAGGAAAATAGATCTATTTCAGACTAAAGTATAATGGCATACATTTATGGCAAGTTCCAGAGTTCCTCTGATGAATATATTTCCAGCAGGCAGGAATTAAAATTCACCTTAGATATCAATTCTCAAAATGTTTGTGTTTGGTTTGTCATTTCCAACTTCGTTGAGGTAGAAGCCTGGAGGCGACAGAGCTGACAGGAATGTAGCCAGTCTATTATGTCACTTCCTCTAAAAATTACTTAGAAATGTCTATAGAATTTGGTTGAAATCTATATCTGCTAGCAAAGGTTAAAAATCAATGATGTGAAATGAAGGAATGTAGTGAAGGTCAAACTTCCTTAGGAAACTGGTCGGCCTCCAAGAACACCCCTTTCCTTAGATTCCCTAGGCCCTACAAAGGGAACAGGATAGGTACTTGGGGGGTTGCGGTCAATTCTGTAGACATTGAGATTATCACCTCCCTCACTCAGTAAAGGGAAGCTAAGGTAGCCTTCTACTTGTTGGGCCAGTTGTTCTGAAAAGCTGGGGAGTTGATGTAGGAAGAGTTAAAGGAAATATGTGTGACTTTGTAATCCAAGGTCATTTTGGGGGAAGGAGGGCCATTCACCCAGGATACAGTATCAGTGGGGCCATATGAAGAATATTCCAGGCTTAAATGCAAGAGAGAGAGGGAGAGAGAGAAACTATAGATTCAAAAGAGGTGGAATTACCCAGGGCCTGCTGGCTATATCACCGTCATTGCACAATCCTTCACATACCAGTGTCTTTCATTTTACTGTGACCACCTTGAGGATAGGAATCATTTGTTTTTGTAGTACAGTGCCAGGAGCACAACAGGCCTTCAAAAATATGTATAGATTAAGAGCGTAAGGGAGAAAACCATGATGGCACCACGAATGGCAGTGGTTGGGGTTGGGGGAGAGGCACGGGTGGAATGGAGTCTCAGAAAGGCTGGATGGGAAGTTGGGGTACACGGATCTTTGAATATAGCCTAGGTCTTAAGCTTTGTCCCCTCACCTAATGTTTAGTGTGGCCTGCAAAGATTGTATTAACACAAAATAAACTTGGTAAAACTGAAAAGGGGTTCTCCAGGCCCCTGGGGATTAGCTTTCTGCTATTTTTCCTTTCAAGAAGCATGCTAAATTATCAGAGGCAGTGAGAAATTATGGTAAAATGTTGGCATTACAGGAGAACCTACGCCTGACTTCTAAGTCCGAGGTTAGAGGAGGCGTGAATGCATTGTTTGTAGGGATTTCCCTGAAGTCTGATTAGCATCTAAATACACTTCCAACTGCAACTCAACTGCTTGCAACATGTAATTACTGATATTACAAGCACATCTAATTTGACAAGTAACGTCAGGGGCACACATGAAATGGGAACTGTACCATTTGGCCAATATACACTGCAGAGTTCAGGGTCGCACTGCCACCAGGACCATCTGTGTATGTCAAACAAAACCTTATGAAGATAACAGATATTAGGAAAGTAATGAGGGAGTTAGTATTTCTTCATCCCCCCCTCTCAAGTGAATGGTTCAATGTAATAGGTTAAACCACATGATCCACGAGGAAAATGCAATTCTAATTACTATCGTTAAAGTACTGATCACCCTCTGCTCTCAAGTACTGGGATGTTTGTTTCTTGCTAATTCTGTTCTCTTGGAATTCAAGGCATTTGAATCAAGTGGGGTAACTAGTATTTGAGTGGCATGAAAATCAAAGAGAACAAAAGGAGGTATGAATAATTATCTGGGAAAAATTATAAACAGGCTATTAAGAAAAGACTAACAAGTATGAAAGAGAAATCTGAGGTTAGACTTAAAACAAATTACAATATTTATTTTAAAATTCTACCTTTCGTAAAAATCCATTATTTCCCTCGTCCCTAGTCTATTTATTAGTGGCCTTATCAATTTCTCAAGAACTCAGAGTTGAAATTTGGGGGTCATCCATCTCTTTTAGTCCCTTTATATCGTTATGGGGGTCCCCTTTCTTATCCCTTGAGAAGGTCATGCACACCGATCTGGCCTTGGAATAGATGGAGCAGGTGTCTGTTGATATGGATTGGAGGGATTTTAGGGGACATCGTGGTTGTAGGTCTGGGAGATGGTTTGGTCAAATTCAATCTCCTTGAAAATGGTGGACTGATCTGTGGGTTGACAACTGACACCTTTAAAGGACTTGGTTGGACAAATGTTAAACCAGGGGGTTCAATGTGGGTTGGAGGAAGAAACAGGAAGAGGGAAAGAAAGGCAGGAGCAGAAATAGGGTGCTGGCTGCACAATATTCATTTCAATGTTGTGATGATGTCTGGTTCTGTGTGGAATCTCCACCTTGGCTTGTGCTCGTCAAAGACCACCTCTCTCTATGCTTTCAAATCCACAGACCTGTCCAGACATGGTGAACTAATTTATCTCCATACTTCCTTCAATCCCTTTCATCATTTCACTCCCATGGGGAACTTGTCTGATTTTCCCATGGTTCTTTAGCTGGGCCCACCCATTGGGCACTGGATAATAAAAAGAAAAACAGGGGCTTTGATCTCGAATGACCACCCCCTCAACCCACCCTTAGTCTCCCATGAAGTCCCAACCACCTCTTGCTCCTCGGGTCCCAGGTACCTGACAATGTATCATTCTTGTTCTCTACCCTCTTGTGGTTTTGTGCCCTTGTATTTCCTCTGGCATTTGTATCTTGGCACCCCTTTTCCAGTTTCCACTGTGCTTACTCTTGGCCTCAGAAGTGCTCCCTATTGGCTGCTCTAGCCCCCATCCTCGCATCTTGAAGGAAAGGAAGGAGGAGGTATCCTTGTCTAATCCCCACTGCATGTCTGGGAGCTAATTCTGCACAAAGAGCCACGTGGCCTTTCAGTGAAAGGCTGAAAGCATGGAGAGGAAGGGTGGAGTGTTCAGTGGTCGGGCCTGCTGAAATATTCCTCTTCCGAATTAGAGCCACTCTCCTTATAGCACCTGCAGTTTGACCTCAGTCCAGGGTATATTAGCTTTTATAAACTGTTGTTTCCTGGGTTGTTTTCAATATTCACGAAAAACTTCACATTTTCTGGGTTAGTATTTGTAGCCCTGTAGAGCTTTGTATTTCTTAATCTGTTTCCTATTAAGAATAGAATCTGATGAAAATGACCTCCTTAAGAGAGAATCTGGAGCAGTGCTGCTTAAACTTGGAAACCCACACTGATCACCTGGGGATCTTGTTAAAATGCAGATTCTGCTTCTGCAGGTCTGGGCCAGGGCCGGAGATTCTGCATTTCCAACAAACTCCCATATGCTGCTGCTGCTGGTCCAGGAATCACACGCTGAGGAGCCAGGATTTAACGTCTCTTGAGATCATACTCTTCAGCCATGATTAATGAACAATAATGGAGCTAATGGAGGTTGGGTTTAAGACCCAGAATTTTCCACGAGCATGTGTGTTATATGTACCTCATTTTGGAAAGCATCTGGTAGAACTCTGGACCGCAGGCAGATAATGGCCAACTGGAAGATTTCCTTATGCATCTTCTCAGAGATCTCTTGGTCTGTAAAAGAGGAAGGAAGATGAGAATCTTGATCCAGAAACATTTTTGCTTTTAGGAAGATTTTAGGTTGATGTTGCCTGGGGAGTTACAGTTAGAACTAGAACCTTCCTTAGAGGAGAATGTCTAGGTGTTTGAATTCTGAGACCCTAAGAGACACAGAAAGTTTCCTAAATGCAGAAACATGCATGTGTAATTAGCATTGGTGGCAAACAAATCATTGACTACTTCTCATTTCCTATTTTTGAATTGAGGTACCTTTGGTATATAACATTATGCAAGTTTCAGGCATACAACATTGTAACTTGATATCTGTATCTACGCTGTGGCATGCTCACCACCAAAAGTCCAGTTTCTATTCATCACCGTACAATTGATCCTCTTGACCCACTTTGCCCTCCCTCCACCTCCCTTGCTTCTGATAACAGCCAATGTCTATGAGTTTGTTTTTGTTTCATTTGTTTTGTTGTGTATTCCACTTACAAGTGAAATTACATGGTATTTATCATTTTTTTATCTGACTTATTTTGCTTAGCATAGAGAATTCAAAATAGTTGCTGTGAAGAAACTCAAGAAAACTCAGACAGTTCCATGAGCTCAGGGATACAATTAACAGGAGTGCTTTACCAAAGAGATGGAAACTTAAAAAAAACAACCTCATCACCTATTTTTGATTACTCACCCCCCTCCCCTCCTTGAGATACTTCTTTCTATTTCAGCTATTGATGCTTTATCACAGATATTTTCAAAGTCATTGCAGAGAACCTAGCCAATCCTACCTTATTCTAGCAGTAAAATTAGTCTTAGACATCGTAACTGCCCTTCCAACCTCCTGCCTGCGGCATACCCGGGTGAGAGCAATGGAAATATCAGAAGACAGGATGTGGCCCAGAGACTATTATAATCCGTCGTCTCCGCCCCCCTCCCGCTTTTCTCATTCCATTCCCACCTCCCAGGAGCGTCCCTCTTTCATCTTCTCGAGCTCAGCAGATAGTGCAGTGGCTGAAAACTAACTCCGTAAAAGTGTGATGAGGAAGTGAGGCTTTTCCTCCCGAGTCTTTGCTGAAGGTGCCTGAGATGTCCGAGGCAACAGTGTATCATGCAGCCCTCAAGTGCCACTTCTGTGGGGTTTTTTGTTTTTTTGCCTCATTCATCACTGTTAAAAAGGTGCCTCATAATGTTGCGGTGTTTGTGTTTCAGTGCTTAGGTTCACAGTCATCATTTAATGACTGAGTGCTCCCTGCTGAAGCTTGAGCTAATACAGAGCACTAGATACAGGAAATTAGGAGAGAAAAATCTCTTTAGGTTATGGAGGGCAGAAAAAGGATGATGTCAGAAACTTGGAGTTTTGGGGAGTTTTGCCAATCAGCTTTCAAATTCTTAGGGGTGATTTATTTTGTTGACCTTTCCCCCTCTCCCCATGCTGCTCTCGGTTTTTCTCCCCATGCTTTAAGCAAAAGAGGGAGGTAGTGTGGACCCACAAACATTTATTTATTTTTTTTAGTTTATTATTTTCCATGATTAGAGCTAGTCAGGGGGAGGTTTCACAAATCTGCAGTATTCAAGAAATTTCCAAGTAAGCAGACCAGATTCTTACCCTCCGGAGCTCATCTTAGGTCTGCTACACAAAGCCTCCCCAAACTTCTACTGAGCTCGTTGTTTCACACTGAGTTGCTATTTAATCATTTGCATGTGGCAATCCTATTCTAATATTAGTGCCGCGAGGACTGCTAGGTCCCAGGGCAACCAGGACTGGTTCCGGCTTTAATGAGGTCTCGGGTTTTTTTGCTTCATCTCCGGCTGAGCTCTTGGCTCATCTCCTTGCTATAGCTGCAAGAATGTTAACTTTCTAGAGTGTTTCAGTTGCTCTTTCTAAGACTGCTCTGACCCTCACCTTTCCCTCCAGAGCTACTTTAGTCATACTAATTAACCTTGATAGCTTTCCCTCCTTAATATGCTACACTCCTCTTCCAATCTGCACTCACTCACGTACATTTGGAATCCATCTTGGACTTTTGGATCCAAAGTCCCTGCAGGCGAGTCCGGCCCTGACAGCTGGGTGGGGCCACCTTGCTGCAGATCTCGGGAACTCAGAAATCACCCTGATCCTGATGACTGACGTGAGCTTCCTGAAGAAAGGCCCTGGATGCTACTTACTACTCCTCACTCGGTCCCCTATACTACTTCAGCACGGTGACCCTTGCTTTTGTTTCTCCAAATGAAAATGGCTTTATTATTTATTTCTCATTGTAACAATAACCCGCGCTTACTGTAAACTGTTCAAACAGTGCAGGTGAGTAAACTAAAGGAGAACAGGACCTTACATCTCACTACTTGGAGACTAATACAGTTCACGATTACCTGGGCCGTTTCCCATACATGGACACAATTCTGTGCAATTGGAATGCACTCTTTTGGCCGAATAATATATTGTCATCATTTCAGCAGGCACAGATATCCCAATGGGTATTTATTTCTTTGCACTGGGCTGAACTGCAGTTTGCACAGAAGCCTACTGCTGTTTATAAATCCTATACCTTCACCTTATTTTTCTAACCATCTCCCCCGGCCCATTTCTTTTCCTTTACTCTTCTTGCTCCTCTCTAACCAGGTCCTCCCAGCAGCCCCTGAGGGGCCGCCTTGGCTGCTCCGGTTGCCAGGGAGAGGAAGCGAAGGAAGGAGGTGCAGGTGGCCAGGCAGCGGGAGGCACGTTGCATGCTGTCACCTCCAGGAGAATTGGCCCTCTTTACTTCTGCCAGGTGGGAGTTGAAGTGACGTCAATCTCCATTTTTATACCATCTCCTTATTTTCTCTCCTCCCTCCACCCTTTGCCTCCTTCCTAGGCAGCAGAAGGGAGGTATCTGCACCATCGTCCAGCTCCTCGAGCGATTGTGATTTAGGGGGTGCACAGCTACTCTTCGAGCCATGCTGCTCGCCTCATCGCAGACCAGGTGCAGCTTATGGCTGAATAGGAATCGCCTAGGGAGATGGTTAATAATACAAACTCCTGCACCTCATGCCCGGAGATTCGGTTCTGTAGAGCTAGGATGCGGCCCAAGACTTGGTGGTTTTTTTCCCTAAATGATCCTGATGAGCAGCCAGGCTAGTCCATGCTCTACTCCCTGGCCACTCAAAGTGCGGCCCATGGACCAGCAGTAGCAGCAGCATCACCACCACCTAGCAGCTTGTTAGAAATGCAGAGTCTCAGGCCTTATTCTAGATCTGGATAAAACACCGAATCACACGCTGTATTTGAACAAGAGCCCTAGATTTGTATTGCACATTAAAGTTTGAGAAGCACGGCCCTACCCCAGTGCTACAGAAAGGGCAAGTTCTTCTTTGTGGGGCTGAACTAAAACTACTGGAACTTACCCGACCCCCACCTACCGACCTATTGGAGGGATTTCACAAAAATACCTACAACTTATGGCAATGTTTTCCTAAAAGAGAGGTGGTACATAGGACAGATAATTCCAAGTTAAAGCAAACACTCCACCATTTTAACCTTGGCCTGTCTTTGATTTTATGCATGAAATCATGAAAGAAATCAAGGTTTGCAAGTATAGTTTAGATTAATGGTTAAAATTGGACCATCATGTTTGCTTTAGAGTAATTTGATCTTTTAGCTCTTAACAAGCAAAGCTCCTGTAAAAAAAATTCAGACGGTCCTAGGTAATGTTTGTGCCAACTTAATCACTGCCGGTGTCCAGCCAACGACAACTGCACTTCAGGAGAACAAACACAGCGACGGACCATTCATTTTAATCAGTGACCTCATTCCCCCACCAGGTGCCCGTGGTGCCGTCACTCAGAGAAACCCTGGGCTTTCTCTATCGCGCATGAAAGCCTTTCCCTAGAACTGTGATTCACCTAGATTTGTTCCAAAAAAATCACCCTCACGTGTTAGCAGGCTGAGCACTAAAATTACTGTTTTCTAAAGAGACTGTAAAAGAAATTTTCTTTTCTCTCACAGAAGGTCATGGAGTTATTTCTTGATTTCTTTTACTTTACATGCAGGGTAAAAGCTAAGTAAAGTTGTTCATAATAAACTGATTTTTATGGCCCAAACCTTCCACCTCCGCTTTTGTTTTCTCCTTCAGGGACACCTTATTCTCTGCACAGTTCTGTTTTTCTCTCTTTTTTTATTGTTAAACTTATTGGGGTGACATTGGTTAGCAAAAATTACATGGGTTCCAGGTGTACAATTCTATGTGCTCACCACCCAGAGTCAGTTCTCTTGCCATCACCATCTATTTGTGTCCCCCTCCCTCCTCTCCCACCCCCTCCCCCTTTATCCTCAGGTCACCACTAAACTAGTCCATGAGTTTTCGCCTCTTGCTTTCATTTTTATATTCCATATATGAGTGAAGTCATGTGGTCCTTGGTTTTTGCTGTCTGGCTTATTTCACTTAGCATGGTCTCAGGGTCTATCCATCTAATCACACATGGCAGTATTTCACCTTTTCCTATAGCTGAGTAGTATTTTATTGTTTACATGTACCACAGCTTCTTAAAGCCCTTAACTTCTATGTGTCTTCTTGCTTGTTTCAAAACTCACCCCCTGGATGATTTCCCAAACCTTTGTGACACTGCACCTGTTAGGGATAGAGACATGTCTCTAGAGTCTTAACCCGATAGGGTGCCCCCAATCTGGGAGCGGGTAGGCTGACAAAGGTGCCAGCACAGTGGCTCTGTGAGGCCATCAACAAATTAGGCTTCTTTTAGCTTCCTGCTATGCCATTTCTAAGGGGTAGCTCTTGTCCTTGGGTTCACATGATGGCTGCTGTGCCTCTATACATTGTTTCCATCTTTTGTGAAGAAAGAATGCAAATGGGGAAGGGCCACTCTTTTTAGAAGGCTGCCCTTCTTAACAAGCTTTCTGGGCAGTCCCTTTCAATAATTTCCACTTAATCTCAGAAGCCAGAAGGGAGTGACATGACTACCCTGTATGAAATGGAATCTGGGCACATAGCTACCTCTGACCCCCAAATTGGAGTTCTGTAACCAGAACAAAAAGGGGAAAATGGATATTAGGTAGGCAGTTAGCAAGGCCTGGCACTATACCTAAGTTTAAATAACTCATATGATACTTGCACTTTAAGGGGGTACCAAAGCCTTAGGCCAAAGGAATAAACCATGAATAGAATTTCAGGCATTAGTTACTGTGTACTTAGTCTTTGTGTCTAGGGATGAGAAATTTGTTTCCTCTCAGCTCTAGCTCTGCAGAATACGTGCCTACTCTGTCAGGGGGTAGGTTAGAGCCTGCTTAGATAACAGACCACAGACTCCTAATGTGCAACTTATATCCTCTTGACTCAGCCCCAGCTGTGCTCTGGGCAGTGATGCTCCTAATCAGAATCTCCAAAAGAGAAAGAGCCTCAAAATCCCTGCTTTTATTCTGGGAAGGGGTTAGAAAAATTATCATGAGTTGTGTTTTCTATGGTTAGTTAATGGTTTTTATCTGATTGAAATGCCGATGCAATACCATACAGGCTTCATTTTTAAAATGACAATATGCATTTAAGGTACGAGCTTAATAAATTGAATTATGACTATACCTCGATGATCAGTAAGGACGTGCTGCTTTTCCTGTCTGGATGGGCCCTTGATTGGGCAGTTCTGCTCTCTCTGGGAGAGTGGACCCTAGATAAGAGGAGGGCAAATAATGCCTTCCTGGCCTCGTGCTACGTTTGGAGAGAAAGGGAGGCAGGCCTCTAGGGTGAGTAGTCCTGGGTATCTGTGGAAAATAGTGACTTCGACTGAAATAGGTTTGGTAATCAGGTCTTGAGATTGAGAGCAAGAGAAACTAGATTTTTTTTTTCTGATTTTAGGGGCCAGAGGGAGAACTGTAAAAAATGAACATGGAAGTCTCAGTGCCAGGAAGAGTCAGAGAGGCTAGGTAGGGTCACAGGGGCAAAGGATGCTTTGTGTGACCAAGACTAGGTACCAGGTAGAAAAAGATACTGGAAAGATCTAACAGGAAGGAGAAATGGCTCAGGCCAGAGTTTTAGGAACAAAGCTCAGATCCAAGTTTGGATCAGGGTCCTTTCTTTCTGCTCCCCTGCAACTTTGAGGGATCTGGATGGCACTCATGTGGTCCCCAAAAGCTTATAGGACTTCACGGGGCTGTATGGCATGACCAGTGCACTGGATAGTTAAAGTCTGAGGAAAGGTCCCTGTAAGAGTTAGTATCACTGTTTAACAAACCATCCCAGATTGGTGGCATAAATAACAGCCACCATTTTCTTATGGTCCAAGCACAATAAATCAGACAAGGCACAGTCGGGGTGGCTTGTTTCTGATCCACAATATGTGGGTCCTCAGCTGGTTTTGGGTGACTTGAATGGCTGGGGGCTGGAATCATCTGGAGGCTTATTCCCTCACATGTCTGGGGGTCTGGGCTAGGATGAATCAATGAGCGGGCAGGACAGCCAGGACAAGCTGCATGGCCTTTTATGATGTAGCCTCGAGAATCCCATAACATCATTTTTCACATTTCTTTTGTGGTCCAAGCAGTTACAAGCCTGGCTGGAATTAAGGCAAGGAGTCTGAGAGCATCCTCCCCTTGGTAGGAGGAATGTCAAAGAATTGGAAGCTTTTAAACAACAAACAATAAACAAACAAACATTCCAGAACTTCCAGTTGGAATTTTGGCTGTATATTTTCTAGCTATGTGACCTTGGGCAAAAGACTCAACTTCTCTGACCTCTAATTTTCTCATTTACCAATAGTAAGTGCCCATCTCATGAGGTTTGGGTGAAGACTAAATGAGAAACCTTATATGGAAACATCTAGCACATTGCCTAGAACATAATGTGGTCAGTATTGCTCGAGTCTAAATCTGAAGAATTCTTGGGGAATACCAAGACTGAAGTAGGGGCTATTTTCTCGGGTATGGACACAGGGATTAAGTTGAAAGATATATTGTGCTTTTAACAAAGACACACCTATTGAATACCTACTAGTGGCCAGGCATGTTTCCCTGGCCAGGGACACTTCTCATTCAAGAGTTAGACTGCCAGACATATTTCTGGTGGTTATGGACCCAAATATTTTCTAAGCATCTTCTCCTTCCTCCCACCACAAATACTATCCAGAAGTGAACTTCTGAATCTGGTTCTTTCCCGGGTCTTGGGTCATTTCTGCATCTGCAGTTCTCTGACAGCTCAGTTGGGGCCAAAGGGGCTCAGATGGCCTCACTCCAATGTCTGAAAGTTACTTCTATCTGTTGACTGAGTCAGTCTCTCTCTCTCTTACTGTCTCTCTCTCTCTCTCTCTTACACACACACTCTCTCTCTGTCTCTCTCTTTCTCTCTTCCTTCTTATCATGGTCTCTCCTTCTGAAATATATGCCAGGGTTCCAATGCAATGGTAACATTGACAAATGTGAGGTTCCTTAAAGCCTAAGCTCCAGAACTAGCACAAAGTAATTTCTACCACATTTTATTGGTCAAAGCAAGTCACAACGCTATCCCAGGTTTAAGGGGTAGGGAAATAGAGTTCAGGAGTACTGAAGTTGTCATTGCAATGGGGCATGGGCCCAGAGAGGTGTGATTCACTGGAGGCCATTATTATTACTTTCTACCACACTTCCTATTTAATTTGGTTATTTTCCATTATAAATGAGGTTATTTTCCAGGTGTTTGCATTTCTTCTTTTTTAGACTGTCCTTTGGCCATTTTTGCATCATGTCTTAGGGTTATCTTAATAATTTTAAAGAGCTCATTATATGTTATGGATATCATTTTTAGTCTACCATACGTGTTGTGAATATTTTTCTCAATTTGGTGATTTACATTTTATGTTGTGTTTATCTTTTTCTCTATCATTTTAAAAATTGCATTTCAACTTAAACCATTCTTCACTCAAAATCAGATACCTATTCTAGGTTTTATGTAGTTTAACTATTTATGTTTAATTTTTAAACCTATTAAGTTTATTTTGGTGTATGACATACTGATAGTTTAATATGATTTTCTTATATAGCTGTCAATTTCTACTCTATACTTCTTATGGAAAAATCCATCCCTTTCTAACTGATTTGTGATACCTACTCAATCATACGGTAAATACTTACGCACCCCAGAGTTTTGTTCCTATATTATTTCTTTTGTTTTAGTGCTCTCTCCATAAACCTTTTACGGGTGTCTCATTATTTCAATTATTTGAAATTTATAAATAGCTTCCTATCCAACAGAGAAAGCCCACTCTTATTTCTCTTTAAAAGTTTCCTTGGTTATGTTTTGCTTATATGTTCTTCCAAATGAACTGTAGAAATATATTGTCAAATTAAAATCAAACTTGATGAGATTATGATTGGAACTGCATTACACCTCATTTGGGAAGAATGAACATCTTTACAAGATTAACTCTGCCCAACGAGGAACATGGTATCCAAGTCTTCTTTTATTTCTCTTAAAAAAGAATCAACTATATCTATATCCTCTAGCTCTCACTCTTGAGCGCTCTTGCATGTGCACTCTCTCTCTCTCTCTGTATATATCTATATCTATCTATCTATCCTCACACACACACACACACACACACACATATAATCTATATCTTACAAACATTTATTTTAGGTTACTTCTAGGACTTCTAGGGTAATTTTTAGGCTGTGCTATTGCAATTTCATTATATTTCTAACTGCTTATTATCTAAACTATTGACTTCTTGATAATTACCCTGCATCCAGTCACTTTCTGAAATGTGCTTATTAATTCTAACAGTTGTCCTAGTGATTGTCTTGCCTTAAGTAGGTGTGCAATCTTAATATCTGTAAATAATAAAAATTCTTTTTTTCTACCTGTCAATAGTCATACTTCTTCTTTTTTTTTTTTTCGGTTTAATATCTTATTGTATTGGCCAGACATTCCAGAACAATATTAGATACAACTTGTCTGATTTTCCAAGCAATAACCAAGAGGTTTTGTAACCAGAAACCCATTCCAATGTTTCAAATTTTATGCTGCAATATATAATATGTATGTACTATGTTCTGTTTTGCAAATCCTGTTGTTTATATTATTTTATGAACATTTTTTTATTATTCCTCTGAGTGTATGGTGAAGAATATTCACAAATTTGCTGTGGAAAAAGCCCTGTAGTCACATGAAAAGAATTATTAAGTATTTCCTGATTTTCTTTTTTTAATGTGGGTAGTTCCCTGGCTGGGAATCAAACCCAGGCTGCAGCATTGA
The DNA here is from genome assembly GCA_004026885.1 of Lyroderma lyra. Classification (NCBI taxonomy): domain Eukaryota; kingdom Metazoa; phylum Chordata; class Mammalia; order Chiroptera; family Megadermatidae; genus Lyroderma; species Lyroderma lyra. The sequence goes on along the minus strand of PVJL010009073.1, from coordinate 14,933 downwards.
CAGCGCTAAAGCCTTAGCCACTACACCACCAGGGAACTCCAAGTATTTCCTGATTTTTTCTCTTTTCTTTTTACTTCTCTGAGGCCCATTCTATTCCCATTTTGTATGTCAGATTTGTGATTTTTCCCTGGGTCATTTCCAAATTTTCCACGTCTCTTTAAATGTGGAATGTGGAAATGGACCCCATCTTTTGGGAAGGGGTTGAATCTTGTGACTAATTGGAAGGATTCGTTCTCAGTTCTTACTGGTTATAATTTCAGTATTTTTCTTGCTTTCTAATATGAACCACTCAGCCTTTTATTTATTATGGAAATCAGGTTTTCACCTGACACAATCACATCTGGATCAACTGACATTAACTTCCCAGTGACAAACAGGCTTATGACCAAAAGCTCGCCCTAGATGTATAGTCTCACCTTCCTCACTTCTATGGATTTTACTCTTTACAGCAAAACTTCCCTAAAGGTTAGTTTATGCACCATCTCCACCTCCTCAGCTCGTATTCTCTTTAAACTGTTTCAGTCTGGGTTAAGTGTTAATCCCCACTGTGCCCCTGGAACTGCTCTTATCAAGGACCCCTTCACCTCCATACTGCTGAACCCAATGGTCAGTTCTCAGCCCTCATCTCCCCCATCTTCCAGCAGCACTGGAAGCCATAGTAATTTTCTCTTTCTCCATTGCACCGAGGGCTCCACCTTGGCTTCTGGATTTTGCCCACCTCCCTGGCTCCTCCCTCTCCTCTCATTTGCTGGTCCTCCTCTACTTCCTGACTTAAAAAACAAAAACAAAAAAACATAGTAAAATATATACAACGCAAAATTTACTCTTTTAACCATTTTTAAGAGTACAATTCAGTGGCATTCAGTTCATTCCTACTGGTGTGCAACCACCCCCACTGTCCATTTCCAGAAGGTTTTCATCATACCCCTAACAGAAATTCTGTGCTCATTAAACACTAACTCCTCATTCCCGCCTTCCCCCGGCCCCTGGTAACTACTATTCCACTTTCTGTCCATATGAGTTTGCCTATTCTAGATTCCTCATACAAGTGGAATCATACAATATTTGTTCTTTCGTGCCTGGCTTCTTTCATTTAGCATAATGTCTTCAAGGTTCACTCATGCTGTGATATGTATCAGAATTTCATTCCTTTTTATGATCCAATAATATACATATGTCTTACATTTTGTTTATTCATTCATCTGCTGCTAGACATTTGCATTTGAGTTGTTCTTACCTTTTGGCTATTATGGAAATGCTGTGAATATTGGCGTTCAAGTATCTGTTTGAGTTGCTGCTTTCCCTTTGTTTGGGTATATGCCTAGGAGTCAAATTGCTGGATCATATAGTAACTCTCTGTGTAACCTTTTGAGGAACTGCCAAACGGTTTCCCACAGTGGGAAACCCATGATTTTACGTTCCATTCCTAAGGTAATGCAGTCTTTTTTGGGGGGGTTCCAATTTCTCCGCATTGCCAACACTTGTTAATTTCCTTCTTTTTTTTTTTTTTGCCATCCTAATAGGTGTTAAGTGGCATCTCATTAGAATTTTGATTTACATTTCCCTAATAAATAATGATATTGAGCATCTTTCCATGTGCTTATTGGATATTTCTATTATACATCTTCGCTGGAGAAACGTTTTTCAAGTCCTTTGCTCCTGTTTGAACTGGGTTGCTTGTTTTTTGGTTCTTGAGTTGTAGAAGCTCTTTATTTTTTCCTGAATATTAATCTCTTATCAGATATATGATTTGCAAATATTTCTTTTCTTTCTGTGGGCCATCTTTTCACTGTTTTGATAATATCCTTTGAGGCACAAAAGTTTTTATATATGGCCTCTGCAGCATGACGGTCTCAGGATAGTTGAAGCGTGTTTCCAAGAGGCCAAGTGGCAGCTGTGTCGTCTGTGTATGGCCTTAGCTTGGAAGGCATCTAGTGTCACTCCCACAGTACATCGTTGGTTGCAGTACTCAAAGCCCACCAGATCCAAGAGGAGGGAACTTGGATCCCACTTCTCAGTGAGAGGAGTGTCAAAGAATTTGTGGCCACTTTAAACAGCCGTCACAGGGCTGCATGACTTAGCTCCTACGATGTCTCGGACCTCATCTCCAGCTTCTCTGTCTTGTTCACTCCATGTGAGGCGCATGGGAACACTACAAGGTCTCTTGTGCTTCAGAGCTTTGGCTGCTGCTGTTCTCTCTGCCTTGAATGCCCTTTCTTCAGATCCTTGCAAAGTTTACTCCTTCACCTCATTCGAGTCTCCAGTTTCTAGTCCCTTCTTAGAGACCTTTCCCTGACTACCTTGTCTGAAATAGCGCCTCCTCTCAATGACTCCTATGTCCTTGCCCTCTGTTATTTTCATCACAGACACACCCAACCCTGTGTGTGTGTGTGTGTGTGTGTGTGTGTGCGCGCGTGCACGCATGTGTTTGTATTTCAGGTCTCAATCAGTGTCTCATTCACCAGCATACAGGTTCTATGATGACAAGGATTTAAACTCACGTGTTCACTTGTGCGTCTAGCACCTTGAACAGAGAGTGAGACACAGGTGTGCCAATATAGCGATTGAATTCACTTGCATATTTTCCATTTTCTCTTATAATCCTTCTTTTTCATTTCACTGAGGAGACAATGCATTCCTAGTCCCTTGTCTGTGGGGGAAGTTGTCTACCACTAGTAGTCCTTTATCAACTGGCAGGCATTTGATTTTGAAAGACTTTTGTTGCATTCATTAAACTTTTGAACAAATACTGGATTTGAGCAGCAGAGTCTATTTCCTGGTCTTTGATTTATTTTTTTAGTTTGTGCTTTTGTTTGTGCTTCTTTATTAAGCCCAGGCTAGATAATAGCGTTGTGTTTTCTATATGCCAAGTAAAAACCTGAAAATGATTTAAAAATTTTCCACTAGAAATATATTTACAAGAATAAAACCTTACAGAAATTGCTTACATAAGATTGCGTTAGTCTTAGTTCAGTTGCCTCAGGCCCTGTTATAGCATGTGTTTTCTCTTACCTGAAGAGTCCTAGAAAAGAATGTATATGTGTATTTACATCCTATTCATTTCAGCAAAGGATTTGAGGCAGAATATACTCACAATCAGAAAAATTTAGTAAATTGGGGCAAGGCAAATAAAGCTCCAAAAACTAAACATTTGCTTTCATAGAAATATGTCAGTTATTACATTGAAATACGAAAAAAGAAAAGTTTTCCATAGGATTTTTTTTTTAATTGCGGAGGTGCCATTTGGTTGTATTAACTGCAGGAGAAAGACAATCGTGGAAATGAATATGTTTGTACTCTTATAGATTAGGCCGTGACTGGAGTAGACTGATTTTTTAAAAAAATGCTTAAGAGATATTGGGCCTTTCAATGGATTATTAGATATTTTTATTGATTTATTTTATGTACATCAATTGATAATATTTTTTACTAGCATTCTGACTATTTGGAGTGTTACCTCTGGATCCAATATTATTTTATTTTCTGGACCAACAATTGCATTCTGTTGTATAAGTCTTTACTGAGTGCTTGCTTTGTGTCTAGGTTTTTTTTTTTCTTATTGTTTTATTTATGGATTGAGGCAACACAGAAATTTGAAAAAATTCAATGAACAAATCATAATGTCCAGAGTGTTAGTGATATATTAAGTTCAATCACCCTTTGTTGGATATTTATAATATGAGTCACAAACTCGAGTGCGTCTACAGACTGAGCAGATAAATTATGGAAGCAGGGCAGGTGTATGGAAAATCAATTGTCAGAAACGTAATCAAGCTTTCTTTGTTTTTACTGAAATATGTAAAGAGACAGCATAATAAGCACAGATATACTAATGGAGATCATATTTTACCATATACATGGGGAAATGCAAATTGAAAACAGACATAGTTATTATTAATTATTTTCTTTCATATTTCATTACTCTTTTGATTTGGAACTGGAAAACAGATCTCTTAACTTCTGTGAAAGCATGAAGTGTCATATTGTGAGGTCCAGGGTAGAATTCAGCCTTGAATCTTCTAACTGATTCTGATTTTTAATTGAATTCAGTTTTATAACAGAAAGAAGCTATTCATAAACTGATAGTTCATTTTTGACGTGGATAGAATTGTTGCACCATGTTCTTATATTTAGAATAAATAAATGTCATCATTTCATTTTTAGGATTATAGTGCACCACAGTTCAATAACTTTCTATTTGGAGCTCTGAATTCATACTGTCAATGCTAGTTGAGGAAGATGAACTGAACAATGCGAGCTTATTTTCATAAAGTTTCAGATCAAGAAAACAAATTTGGAATCCGGGATTTAATTTCACAGTTTTGGGGAATGGACATCTGGTTATGGCTTTCATTTCTTTTAATAAAGGAAAGCAGGTGACATTATTTTCTAACAAAAGGAACTGCTAAAGATCCATTTTTTGTGTGTGATTAATGAACAAAACAAATTGCTCTATTTGCTAATCCCCTTGGTGAGAAATATTCAAAATATGTCAAGTCTTTGATCCAATTTTTGTGGTTAAGTTGATATGGGTATTTTTTCCTCGGGTAACGTGAACCAGAAGACATCATCATTAAAAAAAAATCATTCAACAGCCATTCATGATTAAAAAAAAATTCTCAGCAAACTAGGAAACTATTGAAGCAATACAGATCTTGCCCCTGCAGTTTCCTAATATCATTTACATATGCTGGTGACATCATTACATAGTAATGATATGTCATCCATCCTGCTGCCCATGGCTCTTTTTGTATGTTGTAACTGTGCTTTGCTGATGGTGATCACAAATGCAAGTCTTACTCAGAGGATGCAGGAAAACATGAATAAGCCATTTTCTGGTCATGTTAAATTTACCACCCAGAACTTTATAGTGCAAAGATAGACCAGCATATAAACCAACCATGTCGTCTCTTGAACTCCTTAGGCCTTCACCATTGTATTCATAGAATTAAGTCTCTCTTAATGTGGACCCTGTCCCTCCTGTGCATTCACAGTGACCAGGGGAAAGAGAGTGGAGGATAGCTGTGGGGTCCAGGGCTGAGCAAGAAGAGCAGTCCCATTTGCACCAGGAAAGTCTGTACCTCATCCCACATGGCTGAAGACTGACCTGGGAGAGCACAGAGTCATCACATGCATCAGAGGCAAGAGAGGACATGGATGCAGTGTTGGTGTTGTAAAGCAATGGTCTCAAATGCCCTTGAGGCATAGGTGTGGCCTCCTCTTCTGCACATAGGTGTGGCCTCCTCTTCTGTACCTCCAACACCTTTGGAGGCTGTGGTGGGTAGTGGATCACCTTGGGTCCAAGTAGAAGGACAAACAGGGTGATGGGTGCCTGCTGCCAATCCTGTCACCCTAAAGTGTTATAGACTAGAAGCACCAAAGGCTGGTGGTGGACCATTGGCAGCCCAGAGACACTTGTCCTGTGTGTGATATAAGTGATGGCCACTCCAAATAAGTGATTCAGCACCAGTCTTGTACAATTTCATGACAGAAGTGTCATGCTGGCTGGTGGGGGCTTTGTGCTTACCAAGCTACCCTCCTAAAACTGGGACCTTGATAGCAGTCCACACATATGATTCCCAGAGCTTATTGGGATATCTGGTCGACCTCATGGAAGGGGTAAGATAGTGGTTCAAACAGCAACTAGAAGGGAGAGATGACAACCAGTGATCTGGTTACACAGCAGTCTGGGAAGCACCGCTGGTTGGGTCAGTACTGGTCCTGGAGGGGAAATTAGAAAATTTCCAGAAAGGCAACCCTAAGGCCCAGGGCCTCTTCTATTTAATACATAGTCTTTTCTAAACTTTACAAATGTAAATTGTTTGGTGTCAGGCAATTCAATTAATATGTAACTATTTCATAGCAGTATTATTGATTTTATTTTAATTCAAAATAAGTCTTGGAAATTGCACCCCTTTTTCAGTTTAGTTTCCTCACACAGAATGTTGGGTAAGAGCCCAGCTTCTGCAATTAGAATGCTTAGAGGGAAATCCCAGCTCTTCTACTTACTGGCGTGGTAACTTTAGGCAAGTTACTTAACCTCTCTGTGTTTTAGTTTTCTCATCTATTCAATAGAAAAAATAATAGTACCTGCCTTGTAAAGGTGTATTGAATACTAAATGTGTGAATACACGCAAATACCTACAACACTGCCTAGAGCATGATAAGTTCTTTGTAAGTGTGTGCTATTATTATTGTATGCCAGTGGTTTTTAATGGGAACAAGTTTGCTCTTCAGGGACATTTAGTCTTGTCTGGAGACAGTTTTGGTTGTGCGAGTGTGTAAGGGTCCAGGGAGTGCTACTGGAATCTAGGGTAGAGGCCAGGGATGCTGTTAAACATCCTACAGTGCACAGGACAGTGCTACCACGATGAAGAATGATTCGGCCCCCAATGTCAATAGTGCCAAGGTTGAGAAACTTTGTTGTATACTATTGACAGTTCTTACTATGGCCTGTTCCATAATGGGTGTCTTCAGCCGTATGCTTTTCCATAGGTATGCTTTCTTGCAAAACACGAAAGTTCCGGCCTTCATTTCCACAGGGATATATTCTTTGTCTCATTTATCTTGAAATAGGCTACTTTCTTAAGCTATTGTATAGATAGTGGACATAAGAAATATTTCCTGATCCTTTTTCCTCTACTACAAGTGTAACAGAGCAAGTGTAATAACACTTGTAAGCCAACAATTAACTTCAGTGGCAGGGTGAAAATAGAGAGTGATAGGGTAATAGGATGGCAGAGAACTGGCCTTAGGTCCTTGAAGCACTCCAATAAAAAATAAACCACTTAATTCTTTCCTGCCTCTTCATCTTATGTGACATAGGGCACAGTGTCAGTTATTGTCTGAATGTGCGTGGGGGGTGGGAGAAGGTGGTGGAGGGAAAAGGCAAACTAATGGACAAAAACTCCATCAGTTGATATTTGAAATAAACTTACTATTTCATGAAAATTGAAAAAAAAAATGAGAGTGAATCACAACGGCAACCAAAAAATTATATGTTTGTCAAAAGGGTGGGCAAATTTCTGGGAGTGGTTTGGTCCTGAATGAAGGCTCCTCAGAAGGTGGAGGATTCTCCGTGTCTTCTCTACTGAGTGTGGTCCACAGACCAGCAGCATCACTTGGAGCTTGTTAGAAGGGCAGAACCTCAGACCCTGCCCTGAACCTGCTGAATCACATTCTGCATTTTAACGAGGTCTCCAGGTGATTTATAATGCATGTTAAAATTTGAGAAATGCTGCAATGCTCTCTGTGTCCCTGGCACATATGGCATGCAGCTCAGCTTTTAATTCAGGAATGGGCCTATTAATAGGCTAAAGGTGACAGGGGGAAGTATTTTTAATCAATGAGAATGCTATTTCCCCTTCCATTAAGTAATTTACATACCATTGAGTTTATTTATAGATGCTCAAATGATTTGGTTTTATAAGGTATGATCTTTCCATAAAACTGACATATTAAATGATTTGTGTCATATTTGCAATCTAAAAGTTAAGAATGAAAAGTATCAGTGCTTTGGAAAGGTAACCAAGTATGTTCTGCTATCTTTGCAACTTGCAGACGGGGGAGAAGCACACTTGCAATCCAGCTATGGCATACAGTGTACATTTATTTACATCAATCCAGATATGATAACTCTAACCTCCTATACACTTAGCTGACTGTCACAGGCTGAGACTGAAAGAGAAATTAAGTAAAAGTGAGCGGTGTTAGAAGAGAAGGACACACTACTTCAACTAAGTGCCCTTCCTTATTAAATAAATTGGACTTGTAGAGCAGGAGACTGAAAATCGTGTCTCCATCAGAAACCCCAGTGTCAGCAGCCAAAGTGGGGCTGCCCCTTGACTGTCTCAGGGACATGTGAGCCATCACCAGATGCCTGCCTCTGACTTAACTGTCTCATTTTTTATCCTGTCCCCACCCGAAAAAAGGAGGAAATGGTGGGAATTTCATACTCTGGCAAGGGGATCAAAGGGTGAAATGTGCAAATGATGCAAAGCTCTATTAGCTGCATGCTCATGATCGCTTCCACATCCGCCATCGCTGCTGCTTTCTCCCCTACAGCTCCCGAGAACTCCCCCTGGGCTCTTACTGATGTTGCCTAATTTGAAAGTATAGTAGATCCCAAAGAGCATGATGCAACTGCAAAACTTGAGGCAGATAGACAACTCTGGCTTTCTAATCAGAAAACAAAAATATTTCCATGCCCTTCCGCATTGAGTGATTTCCAAAGTACTTTAATCTGTGTGCCTTGAAAATGGTCACATGTTTGGGGCTGCAAGTCCCCAGTAGAAATAAATTTCAACTTTCTCTGCTGCTGGTGAAGGCTAATGAGCATTTTCATATGATATTTGGGGCCTCACTCTCCCCAGCAGCTTAGGCACTTCTATTGTGCCAAGTTCCATATGCTATCATTATCATTATCAGACAGAACAACATCTAAAACACTATTAAAATAAATCTCCTCTCAAATTTCCTTCCCGAAGTGAACTGAGGAGATTCTGGCATCCATAAATGGAGAAATGTACACTGCAATAGGCTGTGTGTTGCATCAACCCCCCCACCACCACCACCAAAAAAAAGAACGTATCAAGTTTGAAGGTTGATCAGGAACTTCTAGATAATTCTGCCACTGTTTCAGTTTTAGTAGTCTCTCATGAAACATTGGATCTCATCAGGCTTTCAGCTCTTGAGCCCCAGGATGCATTCTATTTAATTAATTCTTCCTGGTGTAAAACTTCTCAGAAGCTTGAAGCACTAGTAGCCAAATAAAAGTCTCTCAGAGGTAACCTCAGAAATCCCCGCATATTCATTTATCTTTCAATGTGAAAACTCAGACCTTGGGGGGAGGTGTGGGTGGAGAGAGAGAGAGAGAGAGAGAGAGAGAGAGAGAGAGAGAGAGAGAGATGTCTGTAGACATCTGTCTTAGAGCCAGTATGAAATCTGGTTTAGAGGGAAACAGTATTGCTGTTGAGTGGTCGTGAGCAAGATGCATGCTTCCCTAGATAGGATAGATGGCATGGCTAAAAGTTATTGAAACCTTTCTGAAATAACAGAAATCAGGGTTGACTATGCCCAAGTTGCATCATGTCAACTATTCATAAGATTTTAATAACCTCTTTGCTATGGGTTCTTTTTCTGATTCGTCCATTTGACATTATCATAAACTGGACTGTTATTGGAATATGAAGTTTTTGACAAGAAATAATAATAATAATCAACACTGATCATTCCTATCTTGGAAACTTATTTCACAAGATGCAAGAGATGAGAAAAACTTCTTTTCAACTAGGGTCTCTAAAATAAAAGCTTCAGAGAAGAGTTTAAACATCTCCCCAAATTCTCTTGTTGGAACATGTTAATCAATAGGAGATTAAAGGGAAGAGTTGGGGCAAAGACAGTAAGGTCAGGTAGTTATGGAGAAGAGCATGAGGGCAGCTTGGGAGATGCTGGTAATGTTTTCTTTCTTGATCTGGGTGCTGGTAACATGGGTGTGTTCAGTTTGCAAACATTTATCGTGCTTTTCACTTGTTATGGGTACATTTTTCTTGATATATGTTTCAATAAAAAGTAGCAAGCGAACAAACAAAAAAACCCAAACATGGAATTCATGAAGACGGTCCAGTAAGAACCAGGTGTCATGAAGGCAAAACCATGGTGAGGGCCAGGGTAGGGTAATGTCACTTGACATGCAGAGAGGATATATGAAAATGACCTGACCAGGCCAGTAGCCAGAGTTTCCGGAGGGAACTTTGAGATGGTGATGGTAGCTAACGGTGGGGCAGGGGGACAGTGAATCAAGATGCTCGAACTCAAAGGGAATTGGAACAGGAAGACAACTCAGGACTCAAGTTGTGCCTGGATCACAGAATATTGCTAAAAGGTGTTCAGCAAGGATTAGCATAGACCTGTGTGGCTGAGGAAACAGGAGTGGGTCTCTTCTTCTTGATTTAGAAAGTGGTGGAGACCCTAGCCAGGGTCTTGGATGAGATCCAATGTGTATTTACAAGGTGGAATTGTCAGTCACACAGAAAACATTGGTTCCCTAGACAATGCATTCTCTGAGACTCAGTCTGGTTTATCTTGGCATCTTCTGGAGCACCTTTAATGAGAAAGAGTCCCTTTGGGGGTACCATTTGATTCACCATTCCAGTCAAGAATCAGATGTTGTGGTCATCCCTACCAAACTGGATGGTTGGTTGGGTGTGTCAACTTTTCACTCACACTTTTTGAGCACCTACTATGTGCCAGGAGCTGTTGTATGTGCTGAGGAAGCAATCAGCCAAGCAGAGAAAACTGCTGCCCCTTGCAGCTTACACCATGTTGATGATGTCTAATATACCACAGTGGAAGGGCTTATTTAGAGTTTTACAAGCAAAGAAAAAAAGCTGTTGAGAATCCCCAAAACACTACAATGGCTAAAATATACACAAAGTGTGGCCAGTGGTTAACCTAGGCACGTATAACACATAAGAAGGATGTCATACATAGGCATGTTCTTTGTTAACTGCCCGTCCAAGGAGAGTATATTTCATGGGGTCAAGGAGACCCATGTTGAAGGCTTAAGATCTTTACTAGTTTTTTGCTGGGTGAAGGTGAGCAATTTGCTTACTTTCTGTAGGCTCCAAATTTTTTCTCACTAATGAAATGACAATCATTTTCATACCTATGTTCTAAGGTTAAGATGTTTATCTTTGTTACTAACTCATAATGGTTATATTTGTAATTATTCAATAAAAGGTAATGCATTCTGAATACCTAACTCGTTTCAAGTCTTTTAGCTTTCTTGAGCCCCTCTTTTTATCTGAGTCCCATGTAAACTTTCTCAAGTGTCTCAAGCTCTCCTCTATGCTATGGGAGGCCCAGGGTCTGTTGCAGTATTTATAAGGATGGTTAAAGTGAGGAGACGTACAGTCTCCTGGGCATCTTTCTTTCTGAATTCCTACTCCATCCAAATTCTTGCTCCGCACTCACTAGGCCACAGTCTCGCCTCCTGCAACATGTCTCATGCTCAAACACCTCTGTGTCACCTCCATTTCCTCCATGTTAAGCTGATCAGACATCCAGTTTTAAATGGGACAGAAAACAATGGTCCTGTCCCGTTTCCTGTTCCAAATGGTACGTCTGGTCAGCCTAGTCTCACTGGGCTAAATTTGAGGTGTCAGTAGGCTGACCTATGTACTATTCGAAATGGAATGATACTGTTGTTTTCTGTCCTGTTTGAAATGGTACATCTGGTCAGCCCCCTCCATGTATCACTAACACAAGGCTGTTAAGTGTGATTGAAGATTTGGAGACAACCAAGGGAGTCCAATTTCCCTGAACGGGAACACCCTCTTCATGGTGAATTCCTCACTGACCATCTTTCCTTCCATAAAACTTGGCTTCATCCTTGACTTCTCTTTATATCACTCTATATCCAATTCACTGGGAAATCCCATTGGCTTCATCTTTTTTGTAAAAGTCATGTTTCCCAAGTGACGAAGACAATCTCGGGTGTAAAGCAGGTGCTCAATAATTATTTGTTGAGTAAATGAATAAAAATGTACTTAACAACAGTGCCTGGCCTGAAAAAAATACACAACTTTTATTAATATGGGTGTTTTATAATCTGTAATGTAGCCTTTCAGGTGGTTAACATTAGGAGTATCTTTTCTCTGTAGAAAACTGTCCTAAACCTTACACTTCCAGTCAATTGATTAGCACTTGGGTGTACTAGCCCTGTCTTGCCTCCCCAGGACTGACCATCTTGAGCTCAGGGAGCTGCAGAGGAGAAACTGAGCCCTTAGTGAGCCCCCTATGAGGGGCAGGTCCCTTGTGAGGATCAGCTTGAGACTAGATGAAAAGCCTTCCTAATGCCACGGCCCTGTAATACAGTCCCTCATGGGGTGGGGACCCCCATAACATTATTGTCGTTGCTCCTTCATAACTGTCATGTTGCTGCTGTTATGAATCGTCATGTAACTATCTGATGTGTGTTTTCCGATGGTCTTAGGCGACCCCTGTGACAGGGTCGTTCGACCCCCAAAGGGGTCACCACCCACAGGTTGAGAGCCGCTGCAAGTTTACGACAAGCGTCACATCCGTAGATCTAAATAGAATCAGGTTGATTGAAGAAAGGGACCATCTGAACTGACAGGTGTTTGCAATTAAAAATAAAATTGCAGCGCCCAGAAGCCATCCTCACAAGTTCTGCACGTGTTAGACATTTTGGGTTCCACCAAATACATCACAAGAGGTATCCAGAAGATGAGAAACATGAACGTTTGAATTTTAGTTCGGTGAGATAGCTTTTCTTATTGCCGCCTCAATGAAAGTTTTTCGACATATATTAACATTACTCTGCTTAAAATCTTCACAATTCTCTACAAATCCATGAAACATGTTCCCTTAGTCTACCATTCCAGGAAACCCATCCATATCCCTTATAGGAGGAGGAAATATTGAACCTGAGACCCCAGTTGTGTTTTCATTCCTTTCATGCATGAATTCAGTCTCAACGTTCTTCTCCATGCAGCATTTCAAGCAGTTGATACTGACTGATCCTTTGCCTCTCAATTGTCGACTCTCAAAACAATAATCAGAGAGAGCCTTTAACATTTAAGGCAGGTCACTGTTCCTAGGTTAAAAGACCCTATAGTAAGCTTATCCGATCTGTGGCCCACTGGTCACATGCAGCCCAGGACAGTTCAACGCAGCCCAACACAAATTTATAAACTTTCTTAAAACATTACAAAAATTAAACGTGGATCGTCTTTTTAGCTCATCAGCTATCGTTCGCGTTAGTGCACTTAGGTGTGGCCCAAGACAATTCTTCTTCTTCCAATGTGGCCTAGGGAAGCCAAAAAGTTGGACATCCCTGCCCTATAGCATGTTACTGTACAAAACAGCGTGAGATTAAATCAAACACAAGAAAAAAAACGGTGCAATCAAGAGATGTAGTAAGCACAAGATGTATGAGGCTGCTGCCAGTGTAACACAGCAGACTGTTTACAGCAAACTTTGTTTTTTAGTAAGTAGGATAAACTCTAAAATCATGATAAAAGTATAGTATAGTAAATACATAAACCAGTAGCATAGTTGTTTATCATCATTACCAAGTAGTATGTACTGTACATAACTGCATATGCTGTACTTTTATATGCCTGGTAGTGCAGTAGGTTTGTATACACCAGCCTCACCACAAACACATGAGTAATGAATTGCACTACAACATTACAATGGTGATGTTATCACTAGGTAATAGGAATTGTTAAACTCCATTATTATCTTATTATGAGACTGCCGTCGTATATGTGGTCCAACATTGACCAAAATGTCATTATGCAGTACATGACTGTACTTATCCCCAGTTTGGCACTTACATTCTCTGTTTCCTTTTGTATCAGCCAGTCTTCAGGCAGGAGGTAGAAACCTCATTCTGTAATTAGAACAGAGTTTAATATAAAGAATTATTAACTAATAAAAGGGGATTAACTATAATACTAAGGGGTAAAGGATAATTCTAAAAATGATAGGGGCAGCAGACAGCAGGGGCAGCCACTACCTCTAGAGCTCAGGCAGTGTCCCTAAGGCAGGAACAAATTTGGAAGCACCCCTCAGCTCTGACGATGTTCACTGAGATGCTGAGGACAGGGGCTGGCAAGCAGGGAACCTCTGGCCGGGGTGCTAACTAAACTCACTAGGAAGCTAGTGATGAGACACATAGGAAGTTCCCCAGGGCTGCTACAAAAACACTCTGAGATGCTGCTCTCTGGGTTGTTGGGAAGCTGCTGGGAAGAACGTCACTGAAACTTGCTAGGAAGCCACGCACGTGTGTGCTCTGAAATTTACAGAGGAGTGAGCACTGCGGGGTGGCCTGCACGCCACTGGCCACTGTGCGTTCCAGAAGCAAGCAAGAAACAAAGCAGCACATGAGGAACAGGCACACCCTTTGCCCTGCCATGTACCGCCAGCACCTTTTACTGACACATCCTAACACTGCCCCACCTGACAAAAGAGAGATGTTTACGGGGTCCAGCTCCGCATCGAAAAGCGAAGAAGGGTGGGTTTGGAGCTGAGAGACGATACATCGATACATCGTTAACTGGCACACCTTTGTATTGATCATTTCTCTGGAATGTGAGCAATACAGTAAGCCCCTTTTCTGCACCTTTCACAATGGTTCACTTGGCGTTTAACGTAGTACTGACCACGTGTAGTGAGTACTCGGTTGCCCGCAAATAAGGCTCCTGAACTCTTCTTTGCTCGAGGGCATCATCACCTCCCCTTGTGTTATCCAATTCGGAAACCTGATGACAGGGCAGTTCGGCCCTGAGTGAACAGCTGCCACGAAGCTGGCATTTTCCAAAGGCAAACTAGGCGGCGATTTTCTCTTCAGCGACGATGACATCTTGGATGTCATTTTCAAAACATGTTGCAGCCAAGCTGGGGCAAATTGCGACCTTGTTTATTAAACTCTCACTCGGTGGGAAGCAGTTCTGTCAGCAGCCGCTTTTCCAGAGTCCATGTTTACTCAGGCTTCCAAGGCCACCCCCTCAGGGAGCGTGTTCCCATATGTCCCAGCTTCTTCTCTTCTCATAAGGACATGGATCAGCGGTTCTCAACCTGGGGGTCGCGACCCCTTTCACAGGGGTCGCCTAAGACCATCGGAAAACACGCATTTCCCATGGTCTTAGGAACCGAGACCCCGCTCCTCTATCCGTCTGCAGGCGGGGCCGCCCACATGCAGACACGCCCACATGCAGACACGCCCACGTACGTGTACCCGGCGTGATGACATCATCGCGCCAACCCCGTCATGTATGCCCAGTACAGATACAGGTGTACGTGACAGGGTGGGCGCCATAATGTACTTATGCGGACCAGTCACACGTGTGTAGAGAGCAGCTACTCTTGTTAAAAGCGGCTACACCGTGCTTCAAGACAAAATT